>JANSVH010014458.1:15261-27572 GCA_030512385.1 Oryzias dopingdopingensis | reverse complement strand
GGGGGGGGTATAACCATGGGTAGAGACTGGTACATATAAAACAACTCCGGGTGAATATTCATCTTTATTGACTCTATCCTTGAATGTAGATCTAGCAGGGTACACAGTTCCATCGTTGTGTATCAGATTTTAGTTTCATAGGAAGAGGACCTCAGTTGACTTCAGACACATTTTTAAAAGTCTCAATGTATTTTATCACTAAATATTTTATGCTGTCAGCATTCCACTTCCACCTGTATTAGTTTCTTATTGTATGGGGAGGGTCATAGCCTAATACCAACATTTGGGTTTTTTCCATGTTGATTTAGTGTCATGAAAATGTGCCAAACTCTTCCAACATTTTTTCTATTGTAGGAAGAGTTTTTGTAGGGCGGGATATTGTTAATAACAAATCGTCAGCAAATAGAGCTAGTTTCAGGAGTCAGCGCTCTGTCTCCCTCTTTGGTCTTCTCCAGAGTATTGACTGCACTCAATCACCCATCAACCCCAGCACACAGTGTCTGGATGCCTCCCCACCTGACTCTCATCAGTTAATCAGCCACAGGACACTTAAGCACTGCTCAGAGCCACACTCAGTGTGAAGTATTGTTTGTGCGGCCTGGCCCCGCCTCGTACCTGGCCCCGCCTCGTACCTGGCCCCGCCTCGTACCTGGCCCCGCCTCGTACCTGGCCCCGCCTCGTACCTGGCCCCGCCTCGTACCTGGCCCCGCCTCGTACCTGGCCCTGCCTCATTGCTGCCTGCGTTGACCTTTGCCTGAATTATTACTCTGATTTAGCTTTGTGGACTTTCAGATGAGCTTTCTGCTGTCTGCCTTTCGCTTTCAATAAACTTGCTGCAAGTGGAACCAGCTGTCTGCCTGTTTGTGACAGCAAGCTTTTGTTTCATCCTTGTTGTTAATATTCCTGTGATGTCCTGTCTTTTTTTTAATCCATTGGCTAAGTGGTTTGATGCACAAGGTGAGAGGAGTGGCAAAGTACAACATCTGTGAGATCTCCATTTCTCTTGATTCTTGCAGTCATTATGGATACATTTAAGACAGTCGCATTCATCAAAATTGATCAAATTTATTACACATAAAAAGGTTTTTCTGGTCTCATTTATCTGATCATCCTTTTCACTAAGCTGTGACAGATGCGACAAAAACTTCCCACACCATTAAGGCGGCTAAAGTCGCTTTAAACACTCCACAAAGGTGATAGAAGCAGAAAAAAAAAATCACCAAAAAAGACAAAACATTTCTCATGCTCATTCATAGACCAATGAACATGTGCCACAGAAATTACAATGACGCGGAACTGACTCAAACAAAGATAAAACCAAAAAAACAGTTAGTCCGCCGTACACTCCTGAAAAGTGGACTAATGGAAGCAGTAGAAAAACAGTAAGAGGACACCCGGTAGCAGTACGTTAATGACTAAAATACTAAAATACATTAAAATACACATTTGCTTTAAAATGTTAGAAACAATAAAATACATCATACCTGTGGTATCGAGTACCCACGCCAGTCATTCACACAGTAAGTTGTCCTCACAAAACCCCAATCCTGTCATTTAAAATATTATTTGAAACACTGCAAAATCAAACACGATTAATAAAACAAAATTGCATTTACCAAATATGTCCTCAAAGCTGCCACAACAACAGTGTGGGCCCAGCAGTCGTCCTGGCCACCCACAAGAAATCAGGCACTTTACCAGGCAGCTCCGCCCCTTCTCATTTAAAAGTAATCAATGCCAGTCACACCCGTCAGGTGTCACCCATCACAGAAGGTTTGTTCATCCAAGGATTTTTCACAATTTCTAAATAGAAATCAAGTGTTTCTGTTGTAATAGCATATTGGTTTGGTAATTTGATGACTAGAAAAAAAGATTTGATATTTTTAATAGTTTATTATTGAAAAAAATATTTGTAAAAAAAAAGAAGAAGAAGAAACGTAAAAGGGAACACTAACCACAATCAAAGCAATACTGTCGCTGGGAGTCAGAAAAAGAAAAAGATAACAAACATGAAGAGTCCTTTTCATGTGCTCTGCATGCAAACCCACAATTTCTGCAAGAAAAAAACATAGTTGACGTCATGAAATGAGCGGCACCCACAAGGAGCGAAAGGCGGAGCCTCAGAAATGGAGTTTTCTTCTGGATAGGAAAAAAGTTCACAAAAATAACGAGTATTTCATAAATACTTTATTCTTTTATGTGCCAGAGGTAATATATGATAATTTATTTATGGATATAGTTTACTGACAAGCTTAAGAAAAGCATAGAAACAAAAGGTTTTGGAGTCAATCTCTTTAGGTGATCTTACAACCCCAGTTGTTCCCCTTTTTCAGGCCTGTGTGTCTGTATGTGTTTCCCCTTTTTGTGTGCAGGTCCTGGTTTAGTGGAGTCTCCACCCTCTGCAGATCTGGCCAGTCCAGTCAGTGTAAACTATATTCATATATATGAGCATATCTTTCCTTTATAACACTAACAAACATATTTGTGAAATATAATGTATTTTTGTGGACTAAAGTGTTACCTAAAGCGTTTTACAGATCACAGCTAGCTCCGCAGAGAAAGTGTGTGTGCGTTAGCCTGGGGGTGGTGCTGGCAGCGCAGACTCTTCCTGAAAGGGGCGGTCCTCAGTCTATGACATCAGTGGATGAGAACCTGCTCGTTTCGCTGGTAGGGGAGGGGCTGCTGCAGAGAGCACAGGTTTTTAGTGGATGACGCAAAAATGCATAAATGGATGAAAATACCACTTTGAGGTTGTTTGGTATGCTGACACTGACGCATGGAAGGTGAAACTTTAGCTGCTCTTCTTTGCACTTCATTCAAAGTCATTAAAGAACTGCATGATTATTGATAAGGAGCAAGTATGCATGCACAAATGAAGGTCATGTAATGTAGAGTGGGAATTACTGAATTATGTGATCTGACAGCAGGAAGGAAAAGGTCTGAGAATCTTATTTCTACTTGTTTGTGATGGAAAGATTCTGGGTGGTGCTAAAGAGAGCTGGAAAGATGACAAAACAGACTAATAGTTTAGTAAGAAAGGAATTTCTCATGGACTTCTGAACCTTCAGGCATCAGATCCCTTTAGGAAGTAGGTCAGACATTTAGATCAAAAAGAAAACTTTGGGAGTGGTGATTCAGAGAGGACATTTCTCCATGCTGAGGCCCGTCACTGCCATCGTGATCAGAAAGCCGGCGCTGAAAGTTTAAACTTGAAGAGTCTGGATCCCCCATCTGAGCATTGATCTTTCTGCATCTGTTTGACTTTGACAGCCTCTTTATTTCCTTCCTCTGGCTCCTTTCCTTCCTCTTCTATTTTTTTCTTCTCAGCATCTGCAAAAGTCAAAGACTTGAGCACTGAAGCAGATTCAGCACTTTCTCTGAAGTTCTCATTGGTCATTCAGGACATGCGCATGCCTCCCCCTGCTCCCCAGAGACATACTGAGACTACAAACTTCCTCATGGATGTTTGCCGGCAAGACCTCAGCCTGTGGAAAACTCTAATTCAGACTTTTCTGTGTGACTCACTTCAATCATGTTAGGATCAGCATTTCAGGAAACAGCAAAGTTAAACTCAAAGTTTGTTCTGTCACTTGGTGCCAGTCCACATCAGTACCTGATTTCAGAGATTTCAGCCTCTGGACTCAGATTTGACAGGACGAGAAACTGAATCCTGTTTGTTTGGAAGAGCAATATAAGGGTAAAAGAAAACGTTCACAATCATCAAATGTGTCTGCAGATCTGTGTTTAGTCCTTTTTGGGTCATTTCATCAGTGTTTAGTGTTTTACAATAGTTATTATTTATACTCAGAACAGAACATCAATGTGATTCACACAAACACTATACATTTGTAGTAAAGATGAAGACAGAAGGAAAGTTTGATGACAGAGACTCTAAAGTCACACTACAGTCCTGTCTCTCTCTCTGTAATAATTTGGTTAGTAGTTAACCCTTTACCACTGGAAATGTCACTGCTGAGACATAAGTAACACTCGCTTTTTGACATAGGCCCACTGTAACCCTTCAGCTGTTTACGCAGGCTAATTCTGTTGCCGTCATCAGTGTAAGAATGTGTGTGAATGGGACTGTGACTGTAAAGCACTTTGGGCCTTCAAGGAAGGTAGAAAAGCGCTATATAAGTATACGTCCTTTACCATTTATTTAGAACAGCAGATCATAATCAACAAACCAAAACAGAAAAGAGATTTAGAAAGAAAATGTGTTTATCAATCTAAGAATTGTCACACTCTTGTTAACCTGCTTGTGAATTTCAATAACATACAACTTGTTAACCCTTTTGGGTAATGTGAGCCCACCTCCTGGTCACGGTAAGAACTTGTGCAGCAGAATTCAGAAGAATCGGAAGGTTCTTAATGTTATTTTTTAGAAGACCAACAAGAGCGTTACAATACTCTGCTCATGATAAAAGCGTGTATCAGCGGACTCTTGCCAAATTTCTATGATGATAAAAAAATCATTTTTATCACCTGCTTAATATTAACTTATGTCAAATATAACAAACAATTAAAATAAATAATGATGATTCTTTGAGTTTCAAAAACTGCTTCTCTGTCTTCTGGCTTCTGGACCAATAACTATAATTTCAGTTTTTTTTCAGGTTTAGCTGTAAAAATAAAATTGCCATTTAAGCTTTAACATCAAAATACAGCTAAAAAGTAGGGGTGTGTATTAGCAAGAGTCTGGCAATACGATTTATATCACAATACACATGTCATGACAGGTTACATAAACCCATATATCCCAAGGCAATACCAGAGACAATATTTCAATTAAAAAAAATATAACTAAGAAAACCTTTACCTGAATATTAATTCATCTTTCCCATTAGTAAAATTGTAAAATACATTTTATTCAATGATCAGAGTGGTAAGCACTACAACTGTATCTGTCAGGGCTCAGCCACCTGCTCCACCTCTGACCTCCAGAGGGAGCCCTCTCCTGAATACTAATCCTCCATCCGCTGTGTCTCATCAGACTCATCAGTCTCACCATATATATGCCCTGTCTGGACTTTGCTCTCTGTAAAGTATTGTTTTGTGTTGTCAAGCAATGCTGAGTGTTCTCTCATGTCTATTGCCTCCTTGTGTTTGACCTGTGCCTGTCTCATCATTTCCCCATCTCGGTCCATGCCTGTTGACTCCTGTTTTGGCCTTGCCTGTTTTGGTCATTATTAAACTCACCTGACTGCACACGGATCCACACACCTCCACCTTCGTTTCAGCATCTCATATGCGAGTTGTTTATAACCGAGCAAATTCATGGTGCTTTTCTTTTGGTAATTTAAGAAATATTTTTTCAACGCTCAACAATGTTTGATTTTCACAACAAAATATCATTTAGCATAGGAAAAAACCACAAGGAATAAATGTGCTTTGACCAATAACGTTACATATGGTTGAGAAAATAAAGAAAATAAAGTGCTGTTTATTTCCAACACTAAATGTAGCCAAACTGGTTCTTTTAAAACTGTTTCGGGGCCTTAAAGGTGCTT
The DNA here is from genome assembly GCA_030512385.1 of Oryzias dopingdopingensis. Taxonomy (NCBI): domain Eukaryota; kingdom Metazoa; phylum Chordata; class Actinopteri; order Beloniformes; family Adrianichthyidae; genus Oryzias; species Oryzias dopingdopingensis. The sequence goes on along the minus strand of JANSVH010014458.1, from coordinate 22,062 downwards.
AAACACATATTTCCCCGCTGAACGCCATGACGTTGCTCTTTTTTCAGACCATTGTACACTAAACTCTTATCCATCAGGTACCTGAATTAGAATATTTTGCTGTGAAGTGTGGTAGAACTTTGGCTTGCTTCGTCTTCAGCTTTTTGACTGAAGATCTATGCACAGTGCACCCAGCCCGTCTGGTCTCACTTATTCCTACATGAGCCGTGAAGCACCGAAACTTCCATTTTCATACAGTACCCAGATTTTTTGGTCAGTACTCATCCATACGTAAAACGGAGTGCATGTCTCATTTCACTATGTAAAAACATCTGCAAGATTCAAGAGTTAACATCTTTCAAAATATGGTTCTTGTAAGATCTTGTTGTGTTGGTGCAGTGTAAAGCTGCTAAAAATGCACAGTGTGCTGTGGTGCCAACTAGTGGTTGAGGTTTTAAAAGATCTATACCATAAAAAATCAGCTTTTTGAGCTTTCAAGTGTATTATGCAGTTCATTCCTCACTATAAAGAACCTCAAAGCGGTATTTTGATCCGTTCATGGATTTTGAGTAATCCTCCAAAAACCACCACTCATAGCTGCAGCTCCTCCCTACCCATGAAAACGAGCCACCACTTCACAGATGACTGTTTGTTAACCTTGGCCCATATCAAAGTGGATCGTCCGGGAGACTGATCCTCAGAGCTGGAGCCAGTCCTACAATCAAACCTGATGAAGATGCCAGACCTGTAAGGAAATCATTCAACTAGCTGAGATTATGCAGTTTAAGCTAATGCTACACTTCCACACACGTTGCACCTCGTGTATAGAAATTCCAAATCGGACTGTGGGTCAAGTGTAAGGCTCCACAACATGCACATCCATCTTTAAAAAAGTTCTGTGTTTGTTTTCATGAGCGGACACGTGCAGACACACTGAGGCCGGCTCTAGGTAACGTCATGATTTGGGCGTCACCCACAAGGAGCGAAAGGCGGAGCCTCAAAGATCAAGTCGTTTTACTTCGTTTTACTTCACAAAAATAACTCATATTTCAAAAGTGATTTGATCTTTAGTGTGGCAAAGGCATTGTTACTTAATGATGCTTAATGACCTGATCAATGTTGGTACAGTATTAATATCTGATCATAAGTTACAAACCAGATATTGATAACAAACTAAAGTAAATGGTGTGGTCGAGTCAGAGAGGGATTATAGAAGTTCGCTTCCTCTCACTCCATTTAAAGCAATCTATCATTTGATGCCTAATTACCCTGTGTTTGACATGTTTTTTATGGATGTAAACCTCTGATGATTGTGTTACTTATGTATTATTCTTCCGTGATTGCTTGAAATAAAACCATTTCCAATTCCAAATTGTTTACTACAAAAGTTTAAGAAAAATATGGTATAGGCCCTTTAGGTGGTAAACAAAAGTAAGACTGAACTATGTTTGCTTACAAATAATTAATTAAATATCATCTTAAATGATATTTAATCGAATCATCTTGATTCGATTAAATTGATTCATCATTGAATCAATCTATTTTTTTTTTACATTCCTATTAAAAAGTGCTTCTGTTGGCCTTGTGTCATCAGGAGACATAGACATGATCTTGTGACTTGTGATGACATTCCACAGAGGAAGCACATAAATGTTCAAAAAGCAAGGGGCCAAGGATGGAACCTTGAGTCATGCCACGTTTCATTACATAAACCCCAGAAAAGTGTCCCTGCTTACCATAAAGTTGCTTTCCATGAAAAAGGATCTGAACCACCTAAGGACATTACCTGAAAGGCAGAGACTTTAAATTCTGTTTAAAAGGATCATGTGATCAGCAGTATCAAAAGCAGCACTTAGAAGTTCTTCCAGAAGAACTAATACTGAGATCTGACCTGAATCCAAGGCACATTTGAATTGTTTACTATCTTTAACACATCTGTCTCTGTGCTGTGTGAGAGGATTCTGTGCTTAGGTTTTGTGATGCTTTTGTCATGTTCTGTTTTCCCTGTCAGACTCTGTAGCTTAGGTTAATCTTCCACAGCTGTCTTCATTTAGTTCATCTACCTCAGTGTATTGTCTGGTTTTCTGTTCATCATGGTCAGGTCATCTGTTCGGCTTTGTCACCTTTTTGGTTCTCCGTGATTTTGTCATGTTTCATTTTATTTATTAAATATTTTACTTTTTTGCCACAAAGCCTGGTCTCCTACATTTTGGGTCCTACAACACCACTACCCCTGACACTTTGGTTCGTTCCAAAACCAGATGGGTTTCTCTCAAATTTGGCGTTTCACAAGGGAAACTCATTCAGGTGAACAAAAACAAGTTTTTCTAAAACCTTTGCTTAAAAATGGCACTTTGGACACTGGTCTGTATTTATCAAAACTGTAGGATCTGAATTGTTATTTTTAAGTAACAGTTTCATGACTGCAGTTTTGAAGGCAGCAGAAAAAAATACCCGTCTGTAAAGAGCCGTTCATGATATTTTGAAGTTTCACTCTCTAAGGATTTGTCAAATTATTTAAAAAGTGATGTGGAGATTTGGTCTAAACTGTGTTCCAAATTATGAGGCAAATTGTTTATAAGCGTCAAAAAGATTAATTCTTTGTTTTTCAATTAAACTTATGGTAAATATTGTGTCTCGGAGCTCTTTGGATCACTGCATTCAATCTCAGACACCTGTGATCATTAGTTTTCCAGGTGAGCTCAATTAAAGGAAAAACTACTAAAGAAGGACGTTCCACATTATTAAGCAACATGAGAAAGAAAAAGAATCTCTGCTGCTGACAAGTGTGAAATAGTTGAATGCCTTGGACAGATATGAAAACCTTCAATATTTCAGGAAAACTTCAGCGTGATCTTCATACTATTACTGTAAGAGATTAGTGTCTGCACACATGCACAACTCATGGGTGTCTGGGAGCCCATGTCAATTTGAATCAGAAATAAAAAATAAAATCCAATCTCCTCATTTTTTTTTGCTCTATAACACAAAAAAAGATGAACATGGTGTAAACAAATTGTGTGTAACTTTCTCGGCTACATCCCTTCTTTGGTATAAACTGGTATGGAATATGCACTGTACTATTAAATATTAACATTTCATACATACTCTAATAGTTAGTGACTAGAAAATTATGATGATTGTCATTTGCATTGGGTAGAAAAATCAAAGTGTTATTTGTATACATGGGGCAGCCGTGGTGCAGGGGTAGAGCTGTCATTTTCCAATTGGAAGATCACAGGATTGATTCTCGCCCTGTGTACCTATGTGTCGAAGTGTCCTTGAGCAAGTGTCCATGTCCCTGAACCTCAACTTGCTCCTAGTTGTTATAGGTTGCCAGTGTTTGGCAGCAGAGCTGCCATCAGTGTGTGTGAATGGGTATGTGACTGTAAACCGCCTTGGGTCTTCAAGGAAGGTAGCAAAGCACTATCTCAGCTGTATTTTGCTCTCGTTAAATAAATCCAAATCAGTCATCATTACTTCCTGATACTTGTGCCGTCATCTTAAAACCAGTCGACCACCGAGTCCCAGTCAGTCTGAGTCACGTTTTTAGGGGAACTACAGTGCACACTCAAAGTAAAGCACACTCTTTAAAAGTGACCAGGATGGATGAAAAATGAATCCATGAGAGGAACAGAACATGGTAATGTTCTGGACATATATGTAAAGAAGCAGATAGAGATGTTTTGGACATGTTAAGAGGAAGAACAGTGATGATGTTGGTGAAAGAATGTTGAGGTTGGAGATACCAGGAATAAAGACTAAAAGGAAACCAAAGAGGTCGCATTCACATCTACCAGCTGACCTCAACATGGTTCACCCAACAAAGTTGAGCATGAAGCAACCGTGGCAGACAAACCACCTAGACTCTTGGCTCTGAGTGAGTCAGAGTACGTGTGATGGTGTTGAGAAGGAGGACATAAGGGTGGTTGGTGAGAGTAACGAGGATGTTTTGCTCACAGGTCGCGTGATTTTTTTTCTTTTTTCAACTTAAATTTCCTGCAATAGACTCAGAGCAACAAAGTCAACGTGAGCAAAGCGACTGCCTGTGTCCTAGTAGTGGTAGAGCAAACATGCAGCTGTGTCCATGACTTTGATTCAGCTGTTTTTCTCTTCCTCTTCTGGACCACAAGAGGCCCTCTCACTCTGTTCTTCAGTCCCAGCAGACTGACAGCTGAAGAGGTGCCATTTGTTCCCTGATCTCTGCTTGGAGGGCCATGACAGCCTGAGAGGGGTCCTGCTGGCATCAGGCACCCCCATGGTGGTGACCCTGAGACCTGTTGGACCCCCTGCCCCATTTATTGATGTCTGCAGATGTGCCTGCCTGCATGATAATGGTCTTCACAGGGGGCACCCCTTGCAGTGCCCATCCATAAATCAGGCAAGGGACAGCCTGAAACTACCCTTTCAATGTGTGTTTGTGTGTGCATGTTCTCTTGAGAAGTTCCATGTTGCATTATTGATGGCCCTGGGGGGTGAGGGATAGAGAGAATAGCGGCAGCAGAGGAATGGGGGCTGCTGGATGCCTGAGGTGGGAGGGGCCTGGCTCTACCTCCTTGGAGGTTGCTCATGTCTGGGTCTGGGCTTGTAAGTAACAAGCACAAGCTGTACCTTGTTCTTATGGATGGGGTTTGGGGGGAGGGGGGCCTTCGGTGGCTCCTCTGCTGGAACCACCAAAGGTGTCAGGTGGTGAGAGCAGTGCTGGCAGATCCGCTGGAACCTGCGGAGACCTGACAGGGGTGCAAATTGGCAGATTAGGCTTCCGGCGGTCACAGCATCTGTAAAGCTTCCCAGTAGTGACTGCTGTCAGGGAATGAACCCCCACTGCCCCCTCCCCTATTTATTGATCTTCTCTCAGTTGGATTAGTTTCATTCTTGCATCTCCAGGATGTGACGATTCCAACCTCAAATTTGATGCTTCAGCAATGTCACATGTTCTCTGACTCACTTTGAGCCCAGAGTCTAGTTGTTTTGTCTGCCATGGTTGCTTGCTGCTCAAACTTTGTTGGGTGAATCATCTTGAGGTCAGCTGGCTGAGGTGATCCTATGTGGTTGTAGTTTGACTAGGGGAGTAATCGTGTTTCAGTGGGGATTGGTGCAAGCTCACTGATGTTTCCAGAACATCACAAAACCAAACCTGTAGATGCTGTTGGAAGCTGTAGCTTGAACATCCATCATGGCTGGTTTAACCCTTTCACACTGGACATGTTGCAGGTGACATCCAAATAACACTTGCTCTTGAACATACTGTCACTCCTTGATCGCTCACGCAATCAACAAGAATCAGTTGATTCTTTCTCAGAGAAAAGCAACTTTTCATAGCGGCTCTGGGCTGTTGTGCAGCACTTTAAGTTAAGCTAATTTGCAACATTTTACATTAGCAATGTGTTGCATAACAGCACAAAGCCACTTTTCTCCATGACAGAATACGATGGAATTATGTTTATTGAAAGACTGAAGGGTTATGATAGTTGAAAGAACGTAAATGTAAAGCAGCTCTCTGATCAGAAAACATCACAGACGTCTGATCGTTCCATATTAAGGAACTGACCTCCTGGAAACTAATGCTGCTAAAAAAGGGTCAAATTTTAATGGGACTTTGATTTGTTTTCATTTATGCTTAATGACATTGTTTGTTTTATTTTACAAAAGCTGCTGATAAGGGTAAACACAACAGAGGACGCGGTGTTAGCTCTGCAACAAGGAGGCAAGTCAAACTGTCAAACATATCGACATCTCAGGACCAAAGAAGCAGCAGTCAGAACAAAAGCTGTGAGCATGAACTTGAATTTTCAAGTCAAATGTTTCCCTCCATCTGTTAAATCAGCTCTCTTCAGTTCATTTTTAAAATTGCAACTTTGCTTCCAAGACGCTACACCTACAATTTTAGATAGTTGCTGTGCTCTGTGGTCAGTTATGAACTAAAGCCATCTGACTGATGATGTGTTGGTCACAAACAAAACGGTTCTAATAGCCGACTCTTGAGTCAAGAGCCGGCTCCTAACCGGCAGCCGTGTTTTGTTATTTATTTATTTAAAACTTTATTTCACCCTCTCTCACTTTTTTCTCCAAACTGCATATGATTGGTCAAAATGTGTTTGCTCTGCGCTGAGCAGAAAAGTTGGAGGGGTGTGTGTGTGGGTGTGTGTGTGTGTGTGTGTGTGTGTGAAAGCAGATTAGAGAGACAGCAGCAGCGAGTGCACCAAGTATGAAGGAGATGGACAGAGAGCGCCAGGTAACAGAAAGAGAAATGAGTGACACTGGAAAAAGAAACAAAATCTGACACCATGTCACTTTATAAGAGTTTGAAGAAAACAGCTCCATTAAGAACCGGTTCCACAGCCAACCTGCACCTGAGAACTGAGGGAACCTTCTCCAGAACTGGGCAAATCATTACTGACAGAAAAAAACAGATCGGCCCCTAAAAATTGAGACATTTATTTTTAGGTGCCAACCTTTACAGTGATTGAAAATCTTTTTTTTTCTTCACATTTTAGTTTGTGTATTTGTGTTGTAGCATAGCAGTGTTTTGTGTTATTTTGCTTTAAATTTGTTTAAAGTAATCAAACAAATAATAATATAGTTAAGATTTAAATGCTAAATAGCTGGTTAAAAGTTAAAGTCTCATTACTTGTCACGCACCTAGGTGTGTGAAATCTGTTCTATTATGCATTTGACTCATGCACTGGCATAGTGGTGAGCAGCAGACACAGCCGTGCTCGGAAACAATATGGTGGTTTAACCCCCCCCCCCCCCCCCCCCCCCCCCCCCCCCCCCCCCCCCCCCCCCCACAAGAGGGGGGGGGGGGGGCCCCCCCAAGAA
>JANSVH010014458.1:0-15241 GCA_030512385.1 Oryzias dopingdopingensis | reverse complement strand
TTGGTGGTTTAACCCCCCCCCCCCCCCCCCAATCCAACCCCTTAATGCTGAGTGTTAGGCAAGCAGACCTTTCAATTCAATTTTCTTTATATAGCCCAATATCACAGCTGTAGCTGTCTCATTAGACTGACATCAGTATTTTGCAAAAACAAAAAGTCAAGCATGAAAAAGTAAACAATAGCTGGTTGTTAAACAGACAAAACTGAACAAACATCTCTGCCCTTGCACCCTCCTTCTCAGTGAGGAAAAACTCATAAAAAAAACTTTTTTGGGGGGTGGGGGTTGGGGTCGGTGGGGGGGAAAGACCTTCATGTGTTGAAGGACCTTCACATGAAGGAGAGATCCTCAACCCCGGACGGACAGGTGATGTGCTAGAACTATTATAGAAAAGTGAGCTTAATTAATTCTAGAACTACATGGTTGAATAACAAGTATATGTCTAATAAACAAACACATCTAGATAAACAGCTACAAGTTAAGATAACAGCTAAATATTTAAATAAACAACGACATGTGTGAATAGTGTAGCAGATTTAGAGTTTGACTCAGCTGTGGATTTGAACTCACAACTTTCCAGTCTCGGGTCACACACACTTCCACAAGGCTGCTGAACTGTTTTTTTGCTGTTGTTTATATCCTTTACTTTGTACATTTTATCTGCAGGGATTAAATAAAGGTGTGTGCATATTATACACGTGTATAAATAAAACATATTAGTTATTCATTTTGGGCATAATTTTATATAGTTGTTGATAATAAATTGAATAAAGCAACAAAACAGCTGTTTGGGAGCCGAAAGAGCCGGCTCTATTTAGTGAGCCAATTCAAAAGAGCCGGTTCTCTGAGAAGAGCCGGAATTCCCATCACTACATCTGACTAGTTTTGAAGGCATGACAATTTTCCCATTTTGTCTTAAAGGTATTTATGTTTAGTCACTTACAGAGGCATGGGAAGTGTTTTTTTTTACTCCTTTCCATGAATGTTGGTTATTCAAATCCCGTGTGTACCTGTCTGTGTATAAGTTACACTTACAACCTGTAAATAGTTGTGTGCATACTATTTGCTAGTGTGTGTAGGTGTGTGTGAGAACTAAGTCATGCAATTTACTCAGTATTATCAACTGCCCCTCCCTTTTTCTGTCTCCCCATCTTAAACCCTTATACCTCCATCTCAAGCATCCCACTTTCTACCTCCCTCTTGTTTTTTTCCTGTCCAGTTCAACAGGAAATGCATATAAACATAAATACATAAACATAATTATAATAAATAAAGCCTAGCTTCAAATATAAAAGGGGTTTATACAAATATACACATGGTTGGTCTGAAGATCCATAAATGCCTGTTGCAGGCATAAAGAACTCCAGGCCTCAAGGGCTTCATTCTTGCATGTTTTCCAACTTATCATGCTCTGGCATGTTCTAATTGGCTGGACACACCTGGACCAGGTAATCAGTCATGAATAAGGCTTGGATATCTAGAAATCACACAGACAACTGAATGACTAACCCTCAAGGCCTGGAGTTGCCTATCCCTGCCCTATCGTAACAGTAAAATCTGTCCAACACAGGAAGGAGGCCTTCAGTTCTGATCAGCTGACTCATCTGTTGAGCAGGACAAGTAAAAAAGAGTCAGAATCACCCTCAGAAACGTTTAGAAACAATTTTTGGAAACGGTGCATTCCTGTTAAGACAATTTTCACTGTCACTGTATTCTTACCTTTTCCTCCCACACATCCACATCCCCCCCATCAGTTGTAAGTATGGCTGCTGCTGCAGACAGGTGTGTGGATGGAGAGCAGAGTGCTGCTAGCTTCATGCTATCTTCTGCATCTTTTAGGTTGCAGACAGATGCACACAAGCCCAACTTAAAATACTGGAGCCTGTGGTTCGCTCACTAGGAAAAAACTTGCTGTTTCACCTGCTGTGAAATGACTGCACCCCTCTTATCATCAGATCTTTGCTGTGAGGGAAGCATTGGTGAGCCACCAGCAAATGAGGCCTGAGCTTCTTTCTTTCATTTCCAGTGCTGACACGTCACTCAGAGCACCGACAGCTGCAAAGCCTATGATGATCTGATCATTTCATACTACAGTGTGACAACACGGCCTATTCTGTCAGGCAGATGACTGGCATGCTTACAGAGCACACGTGTGCATGAGCTGGGATCTGAGCCGCTTCCTGAACTCCCATATCTGATGTTGCATGCTAATGTGTAACCTCAAGGGCGCCCAGAATAAAACCCAAACACGGAGACCCAGCTTTGAGCTTGTCCTCCGGGTTTCCTGCCTGCACTCTCACTGACTTTTTGGAGAACATTCACAGTTAGTGCTGAAAAAAGGAATTGTGAGCTTGCAGCGCAAGGCTCTGCAGGGCACTGAATGGGCCTGATTACACATTGAAATCGTCTTTTATATAACAGGTGGTGAATCAAAAACGGTGGAAGGAAGTGACGTCTTCAAGACAGTCCGGTGCTTTCTGAACTGAGACAAGGAGGAAGGAGGACAACAGATGACAGACAAAGGAGCCGACCCACTGCAACAGAGAAACTGGAAATGCAAAACGGCTCCACATCCCACGGATGAGGAGCACTCTCTGTGTGAAACGTACAAATTTACACCATAGGATGTTTGTAAATACAAAGAAAAAACCTCCTGTAAGATGAACCAGGCTAATATGAAAATATATGGCTCTGCTTTTTTAGTCTTTTTTTATTTTCTGTTTTAACTAGAAATCTGATGTGCGGCAGCTGAACATTCTCATTCTGTTGAATAATGCTGTTTTCTTTGTTGAAGGAAAAAGCAAGATAAATCTGTTACATTTGACAGCAGAACATTCTGGAGCATTCGTCCATCCAAATGTCATTCATATATATCTTCTGGGTTAAGCTTGGTTTTCACAACCACAGGTTGTAGCCTTTGGTGGGAACATAGATGAACTTCCAACTCCTCATCCAACCACCAGAGGGAGCCCTCTTCTGTGTATTGACTGCATCTGCTCCTTCCTCACTCCAACTCCCATGATGCTCTGCTGCCTCTGCTGCCCTCAACAGCTGTCTCCTATTCCAGCTCATCAGTGTTGTGCATTTAAGCCTGCTCACCTCTGTACTCTGTGCAAAGTCTTGAATTGTGTCAATATAGTCAGCATGAGCATTTATCTTAATGTTTTTCCTCTCTGTGTCTGACCCTTGCCTGTTCCTTGCCATCCTGCCTCGCTCCTTGTGTTTGACACTGCCTGTTTTTTTGACTACATTTATGCCTTGCCCCTGCCTGGTACTTTTTCTAATAAATCTGTTGCATATAGACCCAACCGTCTCAACGTCCTTGTTACAGATGATTTCGCCAAACCTGGATCCAGCAATGAATCCACCCACGTCATCAGATCCTGCAGGATTAACAAACATGCTGTTGGAACATGGAAAAACAGCTTCGTCATTTGACGGTTGCCGCCGACATCGTCATGGCATTACTACAGGCTAACTCAGTGGCTAATCTGATACTTATGGAGGTGTCTCATTCTGTGCATAACAATCTGGTTTCCGGTCCACATCTTTTCATCACCAAATAATTTTGGTGGTAAGCCCAAACACTGCAATGGCTTCCTGATGCAATGCCAGCTATGTCTCCACCAACAGGCCCACATGTATCCGACTGAGGAAGCTAAGGTGTCCTTACTCTGCCGTCGGGTGAGGCGTTGGAGTGTCTGGCAGCTGTGCCGTCTGGAGGTTCTCTGTCGTTTCACTTGTATGAAGCCTTCACCCGTCTGCTACGCAATGTTCTTCACCATGCCATCGACGCCAAAGATCCAGGGGAACAGCTTATGGACATTAAGCAGGGCAAAGAAACAGCTGCTGCGTACTCCCTGCGTTTTCGGACGCTGGCAGCCCAAACAGACTGGTATCCAAGTGGATTGAAGACTGTTTAATGCCGGGGCCTTTCCTCAGAGCTTCAGCGAGAAATCACTTGTCGTGATGAGAATTTGGTCCTGAGTTACCCTTTGCACTACCAGCAACATCAAATTATGTATACCCTACTCAGGGTGAACACCTGAACCTGGGGCCTACTCACCTGACACCTGAGGAGAAAAGCAGATGCCTGCGTGAGGATTTGTGCCTCTACTGTGGTCGACCTGGCCATCTACAAGCTTCTTGTCGTGACTGTCCACCTAGATGGTCAGGTGGGCCGGTGAGTGAAAATGTACTTACCTTGAAATTCCCGTCTCAGTAGAGATTAAGGACAGGGACATTAAGACTAAAGCCATGATAGATTCAGGGGCAGCTGGAAATTTTGCCCACGCTAACCTAATTCCTCTGCTTCCCTGAGGCTCGCGGGTGGAAGTTTCCACTGTAGATGGTCATCCCCTGGGATCCGGTCGCATCAAGTTAATCACTCCTGATCTTCAACTCACCATCTAGTTTGCCCACCAGGAGACAATCTCTTCGTCATTGACTCCCCGCAAAGTGACATAATTTTGGGTCTTCCATGGCTTGAACCCAAAGAACTCGTCTTCAAGCCCACCTCCTGTCTCCAACGGTGTCACCAGAGCTCCACTCATCAAGACACCCCCGCCGGTGCTCTTCAACGCAGCTAGATAGCTGCAACTAACGGCACCATGTGGAACCCTCCTCAGAGGACCTCCTGCCCCCTCAGTACTGGGACCTGTGCGAGGCTTTTGATAAACAACACACCACGCAACTTCCTCCCCATAGGCCCTATGACTGTGCTATTGACTGCCTTCCTGCTAGGGGACGGGTGTTTCCCCTATCACAACCCAAGATCGAAGCTATGCAAGCTTACATTCAGGAGGAACTTCAGAAGGGCTTCATCCGATCTTCCACGTCCCTCGCTTCGGGAGCTTTGATTCCTCTTCGTAAAGAAAAAAGATGGCGGACACCGTCCACGCATTGACATCTGTGGATGCAATGAGATTATGGTCAAGTACTATTATCCCCTGCCACTGATTCCATCTGCCCTAGAACAGCTTCGACAGGCTTGCTAATTCACTGAATTGGATCTACGCAGCACCTGCAATCATATACGCATACGTGAAAGTCTTATAAATTATGAATATTTTTATGAATATCTGGTGATGTCATTTGGTCTTTGCAATGAGCCTTCTGTTTTTCAGTTAATAGCGTCTTTCGTTACATGCTGCACAAACACGTGATAGTCTACACAGATGACATTTTGGTTTACTCCAACTCCTTTAATGAACATGTCTCTCACGTCCGGCAGGTCCTCCAACGCCTGATTGGCTGTAACCTGTTTGCCAAACGAGAGAAATGCGAGTTCCACCAGACGTCCATCTCCTTTCTGGGTTATGTCATTAGTGTCCAGGGGTGGCCATGGATCAGTGCAAGGTAGATTCTGTGCTACAGTGGCCCCAACCCAATACAGTGAAGGAGCTACAGTGGTTCCTTGGCTTCGCCAACTTCTACCGACGCTTCATCTGGGGGTTTGGCACCGTGGCAGCACCTATCACCTCTCTCCTAAAGGGATCACCCAAATGTCTCCAATGGACTACGGAGGCCACGTCTGCATTTGAGTCACTTTAGCATCTCTTCTTACAGTCGCCCATGTTACATCATCCGGATCCATCAGCTCCCTTCATTGTGGAGGTGGATGCCTCAAGCACAAGGTAGGTGCCGTCCTCTCCCAACATCACGGTCAACAGCCTAAAATGTTCCCCAGTGCATACTTTTCCTGCAATCTGACGGAGACTGAGTATAACTAAAACGTGGGAGATCAAGAGCTGCTAGCCATGAAAGAGGCACTCGGAGTGGGGGCACTGGCTAGAGGGGGGCTTTGCATACATTCACAGTCCTAACTGACCATAAAAACCTGGAATAACTTAAAACAGCCAAAAGGTTAAATCCTCGACAGGCCCGCTGGTCCCTGTTCTTCTCTTGATTTCGGTTTCAGGTCACCTACCGACCCGGCTCAAAGAACGGAAAGGCTGATGAACTCTGTCACCAACATGAGACCTCAGTAGGTGAACCTGAGACCAATGTTATTGCTCCCTTGATTCTGGCTCCGGTGCAGTGGGAAATCAAGATGGAGCTGGTGAAGTGTAACATTGCCAATCTGCCTCTGCTGTTCTGTCAGACACGGCAGGCACTCAATCACTAATACAGAACTCTTTTTGGTGGCCCACAATGCAGGCCTAGTTAGTGACGAGCTGTTTGTCTTGTCAGATGGCCAAGTCACATCTCCATTTCCCTGCCGGACTTTGCCCATACCACAATGGCCTTGGTCCCATATTGCAGTCGGCTTTATAACTGATGTACCTCTATTCCAAGGCAACACCGTCATCCTGTCAGTCATAAACCGGTTCTCTAAGTCCTACTGTCTGATACCGCTACCTAAGCTACCCACCACGCTGGAGACAGCAGAAATACTGTTGATCCATCTTTTGGCACTACGGTCTATTGGAGGACATTGTGTCGGACCGTGGGCCTCAGTTCACCTCCCGGGTCTGGCGAGAGATGTGCAAGAGACTGAACATCAACGTGAGTCCCACTTCTGGTTATCACCCCCAGTCTAATGGCCAAGTTGAACGTCTCAATCAAAAGATTACACGGTTCCTGAGGACCTATTGTAGCCATCACCAGGAGGAATGGAGTCAGTTCTTAGTCTGGGCAGAATACGCCCAAAACTCGCTCAAGAAGGCTGCTACTGGGCTCAGCGTGTTCTGGGCATTCAACCTCCATTCTTCTCCTGGCTAGAGGAGTCCTCTGAACTACCCACAGTTAATGACTGGATTCAACGCTGCGAGGAGACATGGGAGACATGTCAAACTGAGGCATGCTGTATGCCGAATCCAAGAGCAAGTCAACCAACACCGGGGCGAATGTCCCAGCCTAAGTCCAGGACAGTGGGCTTGGCTGTCCATGCTGTGTAAAATTTCATGTTACAGACAGACATTTTTTTTTCTACAAGTGCAACATTTTTCACATACAAACACACAAATCTCTTACCACAAGTGCAAAACTTTTTCTTGACAGACAATACTTCTGTCAGTGCAACAAATCTAACTTCAAACTGATCAACCAATCAACAGCCATTTCCTGTCACCCTATCCATGCACTGCTTGGACCGGCCAATCAGATGCATGATATCTATGCCTGGTGTGATGATTTGCTGGTTTGGTATTATGTTATTAAATTTCTTTTCCCTTCTCTGGATCTTGTGCAGGCTAGCTGTGACTCCATCCATTCTTCTGCTGATCCCTGTAGCAGTCATTGTATGAGGTATTGTTCAAGACATATTTTATCAACCACTGACAGACCTATTTTCTCACTCTCACATACATACATCTCACTCTTAGTATGCAAACAGAAGACCCCGGCTGTCTGTGGTGTTTGTGTTGTGTAGCAATTGCCAAGAAACTTTCATTTGATGTAGTGTTTAAACTTTGTGCGATGACATACGCCAAAGGACATTCAGGTGCGAAATCTCAATTAATGGCGCAAGTAGATGCATGATACTGGATAGACAGCTGCAGAAAAAAGCAAGCTATTGCCTGGTGGAAGTGCAAAGGAAGCGAGCGATAAATTACAAAAACTGGTTTGAACATGGATTAGCGAGATGGAAAGGTGGGCGTGTCTTCAGGAAAATGATGCACATGAAAGCAAAGAGGATTTTTCATACGGGAAATTGGTGGAAAACCTCAAAATCGTTCCAGACCTTGATTCTTGAACACACACTTAGCCTACAATGCTGATAAATATGTCAGAATATGTAAAAAAAATATAACGAAACTTTTTTTTTTGTTACAAATACACCTTCCTCAGAAACAAAAGCACTGGGGGCACACTTAGACCTCTTTAAGATGGCCACCCTAATTGGCGACGAGTCAATGAGGCGTCTACCTAAATAATGTCTATGGTTCCAAAGTCCACTCCGTGAAAATATTCCCTGACATTAAATTGGTCACAAACTGGTGACAAGCAGCACAGCTCATTAGCATAGCATTAGGATAACGTCGTAGCATGATAGCATCAGTGTGTAACAACCCCGCTGTCTCCTAATCAACACTTTTTTTTAATTAAAGTCTTTTGCTGCTGTGAGTCCAGCCGGTTTATCCTCTATTTCTGTTCGGATCCTGTTAAAAACCACCACGTCCTGCTGCTGCATCAGTCTAAGCTAAGCGCTACACACAGAAGTGTACAGAAGCTATGGGGGTGAGGGGCGCTTTATGTGTTGTGTGCGCTTGACAATATGCAGCAAGTTTTTTTTTTTTGTTTGTTTTGTTTTCCTTGGCCTTGCAGAAGAAGCTGCTCTGCTTGCTGATATTTTCATATCTGCTCTTTGCAAGAGACAAATGGACTGACTGCCTTTATACCGAACAACACAAGCCCGAGAAAGCAGAGAGCTGGGAAAATACAATCTCAATTTTCCAAAAATACATTGTCTACAACAAAAAATTGAATTAATTGATTATATCAATATATCTGTTGCCCAGCCCTAGCTTCCACTTTGTCATTAAGGGTAAACTCTTCATCACAAAGTCCACATGTAAAGGAGCTACAAACATTTTACAGAGATTGAAGATTCAATCAGAGAAAGTTGCAGATTTGTGAAAACTTAAAAAAAGGGCCTTAAAGAGTTTTCCTATATTATAGCAGGGAATATGGCAGGCATCTAAAGAAACGTTAGCACAAAATATGTTTGTTTTAAAAAGAAATACACAATGAATCAGGATTTATGTTATGTGAAGAAATGTTTTGCTTTGTTCTCTTGGCATTAATATTATGCATTTGATCAGCCATCCGAGGGAGCCATCACCAGAGTACGGAGAGCCTCTGTTCTCTTGTACACTCCAAATCCCATCATGCATCTGACCTCCGCCATCTTGTCTTCACCAGCTGCTCCTCATCAGCTCATCACCACCACTGCTTATATGCCTGCTCATCTCTCTGTTCCATGTATTTGAACTTTCCTTTTGACTGTTCAGTCTAAGCATTCTCTGTATCTGCCTGCCAGTCTTTTCTGAACCTTTGCCTGTTTCCCTCTTGTGCTGGTCTTTAAACTCTGTTTCCATATGGATCCACACGCCTCAGCCTCGTCCTCACACAGAAACATTCCAGGTTAATTTCTTACAGCACACAACGTATATGTGAAAAAAATTAATTCGAGTATGCTAAATAAAAAAACAGCAAATACAATAACAAACCTTGTTCTAGGTCGTTCTCTTTAGAAAAGGCTTCAACAGGTCTTAGGGTAAATTTTTCTTGCACTTGGGGCATTACAAGTTAACTTTTAAAGACAACAATAATACACATAACCACAGATGATTTGTGATTTCTGTACTTGTGAGTTCCTTTTGTTGCATGTCTGATGTTTAGCATTAAAAGCAAAATGATTGCAAGTAGAAAAAATAAAATAATTAAATGCTTTAAAAAAAGTGATTTGTAATGATAAAGTAAGTGAGAGTCAGAGTGATGTTGATTTCAGTTTCTACAACCATTTATTTAAATAGAAATTTTTTATTTATTTATTTTTTTTTATCAGTGATTCACTATTTGCAGTTATAAAATACAGAGTTCCTTCATTGAGTGCCAACCGTTTCTGAACAGCATCACTTTGAACTGCAAGAACTGTCAGGACACCGTTCCCCACAATGCATTGTTTTATAGTCATTCAGGCGGTTCTCATGGAGCGGAGCGCCAATTTACAGTTGCGCTCGCCTAGGTAGGCACCTTGCAACCGCCCCTTTTTCACAATTGGGCCTTCAGTGAAGGTAGAAAAGCGCTATACAAGTATACGCCATTTACCATTTCATCAGGAACAGATAAGATATAATTTTGAATAAAAATAAAGAACACTCAGAAATGCAATTTAAATCATAAATTCTTGTAAATATGTCTTCCATCATGGGAAAATGCTACAAGACCATGTTAAATCCACCAAAAATACATTTTTCATTGGTGTCAGTTTTTAAACCAGTTGACCAATCAGGGAATTGGATTTGTGAAGTTTGGGTAGTTTCTTTTACAAACACAGAAGTGTCAACCGAGTGAAAAGCGATCATGAGGAAGTAAATCATCCTAGTTTGTGTCCGTCTGGAATTTTATGGCACCAAGTCTTTCATATATCGGAATAGAGCTGTGAAAAAATTAGTCTGGAGCAAGATTCATGAGATTTCCACCGCCTCATCATTTCACACCAAGCCTCTCGTAACTGTGAGTACATGCACTAGTATCGGGTAGTGACAGACCAGTGTGAACACAATAATTTTCCCACTGGTATGCCTTTCAGCCTGATCTTGAAGGTGCCACACATGCCCGGTGTGTACGTAGCATTAGAGTCTCTTAACAGTCATAACAAACATGCCACTATTAAAATGAGTTCGAATCAGCCACAGTTGTTGTCTGATATGATTACTTAACTCTAAGCCAGCCAAGATCTGTGGCTTTTGGTTGTCAGATGCTGTTGACCACTTCATTCATTGTTTTAAGATGACTATACTTTAACATTAAGGTTTGTCTTTTTTGTCTAAGTTTTTATGTTTCTGCCATCAAGTCCTTCTCCTGGGGTTTGTCTATCACCTTCACTTCATGGCAGAAAACTAGAAAAAATAAGAGAAAAAAAATCACCACTTAACCTCAATGGGAACTCTTCCTGCTTTACAATGTAGGTCACTGTGATTTATGTTTTATTTAGTCCTCTCTAATTCAGTTAAATCTGGTTCATTTTTAGGAGCAAAAATGTTAAATGTTCCGGGTTAATTTAACCACTTAACACCAGCGCTGTCCCAACAACAGGAAAAAACACACGTTTTTTGATCTATCAGAACTCTCAGTCTGTTTAACACAATTAGTAATACTTCAACAGATGCATGGCTTAAACTTCAGTGTGTGGCCAAAACTCTCAAAGCTTCTATCCATAGGTTTTTTAGGAACTTTGAGGTGCTGCATAGGGTGAACTTCCCATGCCACTCCAGCTGTAATCCTGATTACCTCTGGAGTAGCTGGATCTGAATCCTTCTGCTTTTACATCCCAACTATTTTTTGTGTGGGGACTGGTGCTGTCCAAAAACCATCAAAAAAGTTCAGCCTCAAAGCTAAGGAGTTTTTTATCGGAGCGATGGTTGAATTAGAATTAATGTTAGTGAATAATGACATTTTCTGGACTTAAACAGTTGACTTGTGCAGGGATCCAGTGGGTTTGACGTCGGTCCAACGTTCTGCTGAGTCTAGCCAAGAAGATCAAAGGCAGCCCCATCCAGAACTCCTCCTAGGTGATGGCATTCATGGAGACACCACTGGATACCTGACAAACTTCCCCCTCAGTATGTTCATTCAGGATGGTTTAATTTCGGGATTGGAGCATCCCTTCAGGCCCACACTCAATCAAGAACAAGCATTTATGTCAGAAAAGAATGGACCTGTGTTTGATGCTCTGCCAGAGGAGAGCTCCTACGCTGTTTGCATGAGTCAAAGCTGAAACAAAATCTGTTTGTGAAGCTCCTGCAAGTTTGTCTCTGATGTCTTTTTTTTTTTTAGCCAGGGATGCTTTCAGACTGTAATCCAGCAAACATCCTCACATTGCTCTGAACACCCATGACAGAACACCCTGTTCTCTGGCTGCTGTCTGGTTTCCCAGAGGGGTTCTGAGCAGAAAGCACAGAACACGAGGAGATTTAAACTTGTGACTGATTTAGACCATAAAGTGGAAACAGAGTAAAAATATCACTGATTTACACCAACATGTCAATTCTTTTGACAGCACAAAATGTTCTACTTGACTGAAAAGTTCAAATGAAAGCTCTGACCTGAATCGTGAGATCCTGAAGATCAAATGCAGATCAGAAGCATGAAGATGATCTGGAATCCAACTACAGAGTTGGATTCCAACTTGGATTCCCAAGACAAGAGAAGATGGAGTCTAATCCGGATTTTTCCAGCATTTGAAGCCATCATTTTACTTAGTGGTGGAGTAGTGCAGACTAGAAACAAAGCAGATCGAGCTTGTCATGTGTGGTTCTACTAAAAAACATCTCACCTCAATAAATATATACAAAATACCCTTTTAACCCTTCAGGGATGTTTTGGTTTTTTCTGTATTTGCTTCATGATTGTGCCAAGCTTCTCGGCACCATCCACCAGCCTTGGTGTTTTGGTGAGTTCTGCATTGTTTATTTTAGTGTGTTAATCGTGTGTCTTCATGCTCTTACACAAGTGATGTGTGATGTGATGACGTTCAGAGATCTGTTTTTTTTTTTAAGAGCTCTTTATCAGTGACCATGTTTCCATGTAGATCACAGGCCATTAAAAATACATTAACAAACATATAAACCCACAAAAAAATCCAGAATCTATCCACTAAAAAAAAAAAAAAAAAAAAAAAGAAAACTTCAGTGATCGAAAAGCAAATACTCCCCTTCAGTCACCCGCTTTTCTAGCACAGCAGTTTGTCGTGCGCTTGTAATACAATGAATCTGGAAGTAATCAAGTTCTAATACCGCTATTGTTGTCTTTTATTTTTTTTATTTCATAGTTGCATTTCAATAAGCTTTAGCAATAGATTATTTTTTTTATTCCTAAAAACATCTTTTTAAAAAACAACAAACATTAAATCAAGGGTTTGATATGTTACATTTAATTATGTTATTGATATATTACAAAAAAAAAAAAAAAATCATGGCTATAAAGAAAAGGCATTCTAATGAAGTTTAAAATCTAAAGAATTATCCTAATGTTTTTCATTAATAATTATAGTAATGTGTGTTGTGTCATTAACAAGAAAGAGGGGACAAAAATTGAACAAACTACCAAAGTTGGGTGTGGGATTCAATCCTGGGCTTCTTTAGATTATGAAAAATGCGACAAATGGGGGCTAACTCCATTCAGCATGAGAGTGGCTGACCTGATACATTTTGTGTCACTAAATAAAGACAGCTTCCCACAGAAAACCCTGAGTCAAGGGTTCACTTGGTTGTCAGGAAAGGATTTGTTCATCCATGAATTTTTCATTGTTTTTAAACATGAATCCTGTGTTTCAGTTATAACAACATGTATGCTGTGTGTTAGAGCACTTAAATAAGAAAACATCACATTATTTTATGAGTTTTCAGTAGCTGGCATAACTAAAAAGTTTGAGCACCCCTGATTTAGAGATTTTCTGGGGATGGTGAGCTTCAGTCCCGCTGTGTCTGGAAGACGGCCGCTTCCGCGGCGTTTCCGTCTCTCACTGACCGTGTTTGAAGCAGGCTGTCCCACATTAACCTGAGAGGGCAAAAACAAGACTAAATTTAGGGGGACCTTATTGTTATTAATTATTATTATTATTACATCAATGGCAGTGATGAAAATTACAACCATGCCGAGTTCCATGACAGAAAAAATGACATCTAGAGAAGAGTAAAGATGAAAGACTCTTCTGATAAGTTCAGAAAGCTGTAGAAAAGTTAGATGGAATAAAAAAAAATATATGAGAGCTGAGTGTGATGATGATTTAACGTTATATGTAGCTTGTAATTAAAAATTACAATGTAATTTGCGTTACAAATTAAACCCCAAAAAACGTCAAATTAAAATGACAATTACATATAATGTTTTTCATTGTGACAATAAAAAGACAAAACTTTATTGAAGTGGGAGAGGAGTGGAAGTCACATTACCGGGAGCAAGACTGGAAAGGATTATTTTTAAAATTTTGGTCTGGGAGCAGGCTGGGACGGGATTACTCTCTGTGGGAGAGGGACGGAATGGAACAGAAGTGAAAATTCACTTCCATGTCAGCCTCTAGTGTGGATCCATTAGCAACGGGTTTATTGGCAAAAGCACAAGTAGAGCAGGCAAAGACAAAGTCAAAACGGTTCAGAATCAAAACACAGGAGCTAGGCGGGAGACGAGGAAAACAGGCGATGGTCAGTACACAGGAAAACAAGGAGACTAAATGCTTATACTGCACAATGGGGAAGTTAGTACAAGACTACGCGTTTCACTGAAGGCAAAGCAGAGCTTATAACAGTGACGGTGATAATGGGATAAGGATCAACTCAGGCTAGGGCTCCCTCCGGTGGTCGGAGGAGGCTGTAGCTGGGTGAGTCCTGACAGATCTAACATGCATTCAAAACGTACATGCTCAGAACAAACTGTAATTTTTTCTCTCTGACAGTTGAAGGTGCCAGTGTGCTTGTCCTTTGAGGCAGTGAATGACTTTTGGGACAGTAAGCTGATCCTCACTTCCATCTGACTGGTTATCTTGAAAAAAATACATGGTCCATGATTTACCGTTACAACATGATCATTTGTTGATTAGTAGTTTCAGCTCTGTGAAAAAAAATACTGTTTGTCTTCCAATAGTACCTCAGGCGTTTATTTAAAAACACCATTCAGGGACTCCATAGCTAACTTGACTACAATGACAAGGCTGTCCATTTACATGAACAAACTGGTACCTATCAGATAAGTAGGATGTAAACCATTGAAGAGCAGATCCTCTGATCCTTATGTCATGCTCTAGTCTCTGGAGTAAGATGCTGTGGTCTATAGTGTCAAAGGCTGCGTTAAGATCTAACAGGACCAGAATAGAGATTAGTCCCTTTTCTGTGGCCAGTAACTTAGTGACTCTAACTAGTCCAGTTTCAGTGCTATGGTGAGGTCTGAACCCTGACTGGAAATCTTCAAAGAGGCTATTGTCCTGTAGGTGGCAGTATAGCTGTATACACACGTGGACAAAATTGTTGGTACCCCTCAGTTAAAGAAGGAAAAACCCACCATTCTCACTGAAATCACTTGAAACTTACAAAAGTAACAATAAATAAAAATTTATTGAAAATTAAATAATCAAAATCAGCCATCACTTTTGAATTGCTGATTAACATAATTATTTAAAAAAAACAAAATAATGAAACAGGCCTGGACAAAAATGATGGTACCCATAACTTAATATTTTGTTGCACAACCTTTTGAGGCAATCACTGCAATGAAGCGATTTCTGTATTTGTCAATGAGCGTTCTGCAGCTGTCAACAGGTATTTTGGCCCACTCCTCATGAGCAAACTGCTCCAGTTGTCTCAGGTTTGATGGGTGTCTTCTCCAAATGGCATGTTTCAGCTCCTTCCACAGATGTTCAATGGGATTCAGTTCTGGGCTCATGGAAGGCCACTTTAGAATAGTCCAACGCTTTTCTCTCAGCCATTCTTGGGTGTTTTTGGCTGTGTGTTTTGGATCGTTGTCCTGTTGGAAGACCCATGACCTGCGACTGAGACCAAGCTTTCTGACACAAGGCAGCACA
>JANSVH010014457.1:7561-31672 GCA_030512385.1 Oryzias dopingdopingensis | reverse complement strand
ACTCACGGCTCCATCTCGCTGCGATCATCTGCTCCACTGCTCAATAAAGATCCTAAAAGACAAAGCCTCTGCTCTTCGTTGTGCCTATTTTTCTACAAGGATCATCTCTTCATATCTCTGGTGAGTCCACTGTGCTTGGGTATGCACATGAGGATTGACTCTCGAATCATGACAGGGAATTTTCTTCTGTAAGCCTTACAAGCAACTGAAAGAGATCTCTTCACTAGTAAAGAGTCTTCTAAATGAAGCACGCAGCGTCCTTTAGTCCACCCCTAGTGGGTGAGGAGTGAACTACGAACAACTCCGACTACAAGAGACTCTGGGCTGCTCCTTACTTGATTATACCGTCCAGGGTCCTTTCAGTCTTGTAGTCCAGGTAGGCGTAATAAAATAGCCGGTGGTTTAGGAAGAATACCGTCAGTTGAAAGAAGGGATAAAAACTACCATAAAAAAATCAACTCTTTCTACCTAAATCACTCGCACCTTCGACACTCGGGTAACTTGTAATATGTCCTATGAAAAAATGAATTAAACTTTAGTTTTTGCCAGTCTTGTATTTAAGTCATTTTATGCACGTCTTGCTGTCTTTTTGGGGTGATGAATGGGAGTTGGTGTCCTTGATCTATTTCTTCTCCACCAAAAGCTCACCTGAGCACACCTGCCAAGCTCAGCACAGGTGAGGTATTGGAAAATCTTCAAGGCTAACTCGTATGGAAGCTCAACATCAAAGAAGGGAATGTCATTGACTTCATTCTGCAAAAGAACAAATTAGATTGAATGTGATGTCTTTTTTTAACCACTGGGTAATAAATGTTTCATCTCCTACCAAATCCTCAATGAGTTGGTTCACCAGCTCCTCTTCTCTCCTCCCTTTAGGCTGCTTCTCCTGCTGCAGAGACACGCGGCATGCATCGGTCATGTTGTGATACTGCCTCTTTCTCCTGGTTCTCTCCTTCTGGATCGTGTCCAGCAGGGGACTGGTTCTCCCATCCAGCAAACTACGAGCAATGGACACATATTCGGGCTGGTCTTCGGTTTCTGCTGTTTCGCCGCATTCCTTACTGCCGAAACACGTGTTGTCCTCAGAACAAGTGAAGTGTTGGTTCTTTTGAGCATCTCCATTTAACTGGTGAGAAACATCGCCGGAGGAGGAGGAGGAGGAGGAGGAAGGAGCGCGACCGAGGCGCTGCTCCTCTTTTTTGTGGGTTAACTCTTTTTTCCAACGCTCCCTGAACGTAGCAAGTTCATTTTCTGCCATGTCATCGTCGACAACGCGCGACTTTTGGTTTTTTACAGGAATTAAACATAAAGGGTTCAAATAAAATACAAAGGTCTGCTATAAACGTTAGAACTGCTGCTGCGTTAGCAACGAAAACAAAATAATCCTTCGAGATAAACAGTCCGAGAAGGAACAAGAGCCAGCGATACTTTAGTTCCGCTGGTTCCTCGATGTTGTTGTGTAACCCTAAACTCCAATATCACAGTTACATTTCGATTTTTTATTGTGATCAAAACATACACTAGATTTTTTTTAACTTTTTAAAGTTGACGGAATAGTAATCTTTGTTTTTTTTCCTAACAATCTAGAAGAGAAGAACACGCTGTCCCGACCCACTCTACAAAAAAGAAACTACCATTGCAGCTCTCTGCGGGAAAAGATGATGTAAACCTTAAACCATGTGACGACGTAATGAATACTGGAGTAGATAAAAGTGGAGGGGGGCGCAAACAGGGACGGTTTGATGTGAGAATTAGAGGAGGGTCATTTTCTTCCTGAAGACTTTAAAGAGGTGGGGGCCCGGCTGCGGTGGCAGAAAAGATGTGCTGGCTGCAGGTGGATCAGCCCTTTCTGCGGCCAGGTGAGTCCAGCTGCGGCGCGCGCGCGCCCTCGCCCTGCTCGGTGGCTCAGCTGCTCGCCTCGCGCCTGCGGAGGATCGGGGACCAGCTGGAGAAGAGCTGGACCCCCAGGGAGGGGCCCGTCGGCCCGGGCTGCAGGAGCGGAGAGCAGGCGGTGTGGAGCGGGAGAAGCTGCTTCTTCGTCGTCCGCTGGGGGGGCTTCCTGCGCATCGCGGTGCGCCTCACGGTGCTCGTGCTGTTCGGCGCGAGACCACACCTGTAGGGCGCGAGGCTCCAAAAGCAGGTGAAGGATTTGTGCTTTTCTGAGAACATTTTATATGTTGTAAAGTTATGACAATGCATACATTTAAAAAAAATCTTCTAATACCAAGTAGACAAGCGAATACGCCTTTAAGTAAGAAAATATAAGAATAAGTCTATAAATTAAGATGCATTGTTCTCAGTGCAGTTGGCGTATTTATTAGATATCACGTTATGGTTTTGCGTTTTTAAGACTGACCTAACAGCCGCGCGCTCTTTGTAGGATCATGCCACGCGCTCGCATCTTTTGCACTGACAGGAGAGCGCGCGCTCTCTGAACCGGCTGCTGCGCTCACGGAGGAGGGGAAAAGGAGCCTGAATTGTGGACCCGGTCAGGAGCTCAGAGGTGATGGAGATCGCAGAGGAGTTTGACAGGAGCTGACGAAGCTTCTGCTGCTGCAGTGGGTCCCTGCAGCCCCCGCGCGGCCGCGGCTCCACCATTCTGTCATCGCTTTTTACCAAACGGTGATGTAATCCTCCCCTGGTAGAGCGCAGGGAAAAGCTAACTAATGCTGTGCGCCCTTCAGCTGGTTTCATCTTCCAACACAGCTGGACTCACGTGAAAACACCCGCGTCTAATTTAAAGCAGCTGTTTTTGTTTTTATTAATGCACTGAAATGATAAGCTTCGAAATGCAATCTACTGTTCTCATATAAACAAGTTATGTTTGTGTAAACATGAAAATATTATTGGTGTTTTTTTTTTTTTTTTTGTTCTTTTACTGTTTTGACACAAATGTTCCAAACTAATCTGAAACAAACAAGACAAACGTTTCTATGCAGCTGGAAGTTGGGGCATTTAAAAGTGGAAAATGAAGCACTAAATAAAGTTTTTGTCTTTTTTAAGTTAAGACAGGATTCTTTCAGGTGCATGAACAATTTTGTATTTTTAAGCTTTAAAAAAGTGCTTGAATCCTTTTTCTAAATTTGTAAATCATTGTTTGCTTTTTGAAAAACTGATGATCTTAAAACAAGGTAGCGCTGTTGCCTTTTAAAATATGCTATTTAACACTTTTGACATTAAAAATGTGTTTTTTGTTCATTTACAATATTTTTAGCAACTACACTTTGATTATTTGTAACTTAGTAAAAGTGGTAAATGATTGAAATAATAATTTTGGCTTTTATATTTATGTGTTTTTTTTTCCTACATTTAAGCTAAGATGCTGGAAACATTTTATAAATGACTCTGGGTGGGAGGGAAAAGAGCGCAGAGGATTTGTTGGGGGAAAAAAAAAACAAGAATCAACGCAGAAATGCAAATAGAAGAACATCGTTTCATGGGACAAACAATAAAAAAGTTGCACAGTCTCGCCTCAAACTGGGATAGCAGGTTTACATATTTATTTGTGTTTATTAGCTGTTTGGCAGTGTTATGTGGCTTTTTTATAGACATGCTAGATTGGTGGATACGCTGTGTTTTCTTACAAAAAAAAGAATTTTAATGATGTTTATAAAGTCTGTTCTTTTGCTCTAAAATATTTCCTATGAATTTTTTAGCAGTCGTGATAATAAAATCTTTTACTGGATTCTGCGGCTTTTATTTACTGAACAATCACCGCCTTTACCTGTGTCACTGAAGATTTTTACAGAGCAGTAAACCTTTTCAACAACTGACCTCAAAAGTAACAATGACTCCAGGAAGTTTTTGATTAAAAAATAGTTGCAAGTTGTAATAAAATCAGAAAGAAGACAAACATAACAGGTACAATTCACATTAAAAAAGAAAACAGACTAGAATTAAAGAGCAGCATTTTCCAAATTAAACTGACCATCATATGGCTTAGTTTGTGTACCAGACGGGTGAGGGGGTTTTGTCATCTTAAAAACCATTAAAAAATTAAATTTCTAACATGTTCTTGTAGTATTTCCCAAAGATGGAGGACTTTTATGCATTTAAGCACAAGGACGTTAAAAAAAATTAAGCTAAAAGTTGCATTTCTGAGTATTTCTTTTTACAAATTGTGGTAATTCAGGAGCAAACGAAAAATGCTCTTTGATAAAGAACTTATTTATGACAGAAAATATGTTGGGCGCGCCACAAGCTCCCTGCTCTGCTCCATTCTGATGCATCCACTTGTAGACAAATAAATCCATGAACGTCTTTGTTGATTTTGGCTTAAAACGGCACAACAATAATTAAAAGACAACAGGAAAGGCTTTTACAAGAAGATGATTGGAGTGGGTCTTTAAATCAAATGGCATTTTTTTTCTTTTTAAATCCTCGAGCACCTCAGTAGATCTGGAAGTGAGCTGAGGTGGTTCCGTCTTTCCAGCAGCGCTGCGTCTCGATGATGTTGGAACGGCACAGAGGACACGTTCTCTCCCGCTCAAACCATAAACACAGGCACTCCTCGCAGAACACGTGCTGCAGGACAACACATTTTACATTATCAACACAAAGAAGCAGCCATAAGGCAGCGACTTGTGTTAGGCTGATGTGTAATTTCAAAAAAATGCTAACTTATTTTAAACATTTTTCTTTGCTATAATTTAGCACTCAGCTGACGGAAACAATCTGAATTTCCTCACTACTCCCTAAAATTAAATCTAATTGTTCAAATGACAAACCATTCAAATGCAATGCATTGTGGTCTATATTTGCCAAATTGATCAATGTTCACTACTTTTTTGGAGACTTCTGGGAAATTTTCAAAACACTGGATTTTAAAATTGTAGATTTGGACACCCTGACAAAATGGCAAACACCCTGTAAAGTGTAACAAGTAGTGAGGGAATTTAGACATAACCCAAGGCTTTAAATGAAGTTCAGAGCCCTCTAAAGAAAATCTCCTGATGAGTTTAATACGAGGCGCCTTGGGTTTTCACAAGAAGGAAAGGCGCTGTACAAATAAATAAAGTTTGAAGTTTGAGTGTCCTGTCGTGAAAAGGGGAGTCCTTTCAGGTGTCAAACATGTCTGCCGGTTGTTTCTTGTAAGAAGAAATGACAAATTGCCAAGAATATTTAGCATGTTTCAGCAATTGAGGATATCCTCCATCTTTGTGGGTCACATTTACACCCATTTCTTTATAGGAATATGTAAATGTTTGCATATTTTCCAGTCAATTTTATGACTACTAATTCTAAGTTTGACATTTCTCTGAATAGAAATACATTTCTGTTGTTTGTCTTGTTTTGGATCATTTTCGCTTTGATTAATGGCTTAAAATAAACAATTTCTAAACCCAAATCTAAATAGATAAAGCTGAGAAACCTAATCTAGCATGGTCCATAAACATAAATATATTCAGACCATTTCTCACCAACAGGGGGCAGTAAGCAGCTGGATTTCCAGCCTTTCATCAACTCTTAACTCCTACATGACTTTTTGACCTCCTCACCTGACAGAGAAGAGCAATGGGGTCTCTGAAATCTGCCTGACAAATGGCGCAGACGTCCCCCGCCTCGCTGCACTGCTGGCTGCCCGCTCTCACTCCGAAGCTCTGCGGGGAAAAGGTGACCCCAAATGACCCACATTCAAATGCCTTTCAGAAGGTGTCATGGGTCTTTCCTTTGTCCGAATCTAACCTGGGAGCTGCAGAGAATGACCAGCGCCTTCCGTATCGCAGAGATGCGTCCGCAGATGTCAAAGGACTGCAAATGGGAAACAGATCACAGAAATAAGTAAAGCTGCAGGCAGGAATGACCGTCTCCTGAGTCGTGCAAAAACAAGACCTCTCCATATATGGCCTGATTCCAGAGGACACTTTTATTTCCCTTCCTTCACTCTCATGGATATAACCCCCCCACCCCACCCCCCATTCTGCTGAATAAGCCGATGTGACACAACATCTGCTGAGACATGGCTGCTTTGCATAGCCGAAACCGGAAGGGGCAGTGTGCCGAAACAAGCCGGATGACAGATCCAGCCTCGCTGTCAAAACACTCCTTGCATCATCCTTGGTTAAAAATCTGCTTATTTTTGTCACTTAGTCTCCTTTTAGAACTGTGATGACTTTCAGACGACTCATGATTTATCACGTTTCTCAAATTCTTGACACTGACCCAGCAGACAGTTCCTTTCAACAGGTTTCTCCTGAAGACCCAGGAAGCCAAATCCCATTGACCTCTATGTAGAAATAAACAGCTATTTCTCAGTCATTCTATTGTCAGAATAACCATTCTTACTCGGACGCCTCTTTTAACATGTTCTTGATATTCCTCATTTTACTTTCATTTGATTTCTTTTTTGTAGTTCAAGTTTTTCAAGTTATAAACTGACCAATCAGACGCCTCAATAAAAGTAGGAGGAGCCTGCCGGCCCCAAAGTCCAACATCAAAATGTTTAACAGATTTTGGGCAGCCCGCTTGAAGAGGTAGTGGTTTCGACTTCCAGTGTGAGAGTGGTTTCCATAGAAACATTGGCTCAGACTGACTTGGACCATTTACTACCCATTGACGTCGTCTGGCTACAACATGGCGATGTCAGTATTGCGAAAAAATTACAGCAGAATTTACTTTATTTGTCGGATCTGTCAATAAGTCATTTTCTATGAGTGACGTCACAGTCACCTGGTCCAGTTCTCAGATACAGTCAATGGGTGGATCTCAGTGTGTACATTTGTCACCCAGTTTTCTCCCAGTTTTTTTTTAATTTAGATGTTTTGTTTCATACTATTGGGCTCACCATAAAAGAACAATAATAAATAATTTACAAATAGTAAAATTATGAGAAAAAAGTTATAATTTTATGAGAGTAGTCATAAATTTGTGAATTATCAAGACAAAAAATTTTAGTTTGACGAGCATGGTCATACATTTATGAGAAAAAAGTTGCAATATGACAAGAATAAATACGGAAATGTATGAGAAAACAGTCAGAATTCTGCAAGAATAGTTGTTTTAGTTATTGAATAGTTGTTTTACTGTGACAACAAGCTTCAACCTGGATGGCACTTTCCTTTTTCTGGCTTGTTCTGGAATCTCAGATGGGGAAGTCCAGGCCTACTTGATTACAAATGAAACTCAGTGTGTGACACATATGTGGTTTCATTTGAAGAAAGGCTCTGTCATTTTTGATGTGAAATTGCAGGACATGGGCGGGATCAGTTGGGTGTTTTCGTCCACGCAGGTTTGGGCGTGGCCTCTTACTGGCTCCTGACCCCATCTGCTGACCAGCTGTTTTGTCTCTGTGGGCTCCATCTCCACTTCTTTTTCTTGAGCCTCAACCTCCTTCTGGCTCAGTTTCCCCTCAATCTCCCTGTTCTCAGTGGAACCACATCTTCCTCTCTCTCCTTCTACCTTGTCTGACCTTTCACTCTCCTCAAGCGGTCCGTCTGAGAACGAAGCTCACTTTTGCTTTCATCTGTTCTTTTATCAGCCATGCTTGATGACATCAAGGTTGTTATGATAAACTAAAACAAAATTAAAAACTCAATGTAATAAAACATTACATTTTAATGAAAAAATAATGAAAAGGTTTAAAAAAATGAAAACTTTAAGAACATTTAAACAATATAAACTAAACTGAAACAAGTAAACCCAAACTGGAAATGACTGAAACTAAACTGAATTAAGTTGGAAAAATGGAAAAATAGAAAAATTATATTAACTCAGGACAACACTGATGAAAAAGAAATGAAAAAACAACTTTAGATCTGAAACAACATAAATAACTGATTCATGCTGGCGTTCTCTTATATGCAGCTGGTTCTGAATCCTCTTGCCTTTGGCCTCCTTCAGCTCCTTTTTTCTCTTTTTCAACCTCTTCTAAACCAACATAAAGATCAGCCTTTATCGTTTATTATGCTGAATTATTATTAACCGTTAGATGTTATTGGTAAATAACGCTTCAGGCTTTCACACATGAAAATGGGACAGAAACTGCATTTTTTTCATCTCCTAACAAGCTCCACTCTTCTTTGTAGTAACTGATTATCTGTAGTGATGTAAAAAACACCCAGATCTGGAGGGGGCAAATACTTTTCTACTTTACTATATATCTTTTTTTTTTTGTTGAAGGTTGTTAAATGTGTTTCTCTGTGGCTCTGGATACCTTGCAGAGGCTGTAGATGATGATGAGGGAGGCTCCCAGGAAGTAGCCGTGGGAGGGATCTTCTCCCATGATGTACTTGTACCACAGCTGGATGGGCACCAGGGCTCGAAACAGCTGGCTCAGCTCCTCAATCAGCAGGTAGAACTTACCCTGGGAAAACGGGAAAAACATTTACACACGGATGCAAAAGCTGGGGCGCAAAAATGAAGATTCAATCTTAAATGAGAAACAAATGTTCCAAAACTGATAACGTGTGCAGTTTTTTTTCTTAAAAAAACAGGATGGTTTCAGCAGCTTCAGGGCACTTTTCTTTCTCGTCAAAAAGCAGAGAGGTATTAAAAGCTTAGGAGGGCACGCCTCCAGGACAAGTGTGGCCGCTGTCCAGATCTCAGCAGCTCCACAGCAGCTCAGGCGACTTCGCCTCACTGCGAGGGGAAACTGGCAGCAGCTCCTTCCACCTGCTACCCGGCGCCCACCACATCACCCGGCACGTTGGGGGCCCAGGACTTTCATGCCGTAATCACAAAAAAGAAAATTGTCTGCGGCCCCTGCGGCTACAGAGCGCGAGATGTGAATTGGGGACGGTTAAAAAGTGGAGGCAAATAAGGCAAATTTGACTCCCCGATGGCCCCCGTGGCTTCCCAGCTCGCGTAATGACTTCACGGATGGCAGCAGACAAAGATGGATGACTGTGGGTAAAGAGGCAAATGCAGCCGAGCTGGTAGGGGAGGAAGACCTCGGCTAACTGCTAATTCATCTTCCTTGTTGTTCTCTTTTCTTTGCATCCCACTGTGGCCATCACTCCCACGCAGAAACTGTCAAATTTAAAGTTTGGAGTCAAGCCAGTGGATTTGAGCGAGTCCACTGAAGAGTTTCCTGCTCGTTTGAAACATTTATTACCAGGAGCTGCTTGTTTTTAAATGATTCATTATCTATTTCATTAATCAACTGAACTGCAAAACAGCCACACTCACTCGATGCTTTACTCTGTCATCGAACATTTGGCTAAACTGATTTTCTTGGAGTCTCTGCATGTTTTGTTGCTTTGTGAGCATCTTTCTTTTTGTCTTCAGTATTTTTATTACCAAGATTACTTTCAACCATTTATTTCATAAATATATTGTAAAATACAGTAACTTTCACAATTAACGTACTTGTAATGGATTCAGAGAAAAACAGCTTTGCGCTGATATGAAACACTGTACAGTAGTAAACCTGTTTACACATTTTTACATAAACGCACATATTTGTTGGAGTTGCATTAAGTGCGTAAACAGTCAAAGAATTGCGGTAACGGACTCAGCACAACTGCTGTCAGGAAGCCCAAATGGGGCAAATCATTCACTTACTCCACTCATCTGCTAATAGAAAAAACACGTCCCTTTTGATGCACAAATGTGAGCTCTGATCCACTCTAAACAAAACAAATTATCAACAAAAATTCACTTTTGATCAAATAATCAGGAATTCTTGCATTAAAATGCAACAGAAAAGTTTGATTTTGCGCAAAAGAATCCAAATAATTCCCTCAAAAACCAATGAATGGATTTGATGAATTGATGTTGTACTTTCTGAACGCAGGTTGATCAAATGTTTAACACAGGACCACTCGTGTTAATGCAACTGAGTTTTAGCTGACGTGCAATCACTGCTCTGATTTTGTATCGCTGGATGAAAGCACACAACTCATCACATGTTCCATTAACCGTCAAACCCTGCGAGTCTTAAAGTGTCTGCGAGTGTGTGTGTGAGTGCAGCATGCAGGAAACACTCCAGCTCCACTGAGGGATGACCTCACCCCTTCAAACCCCCCCAGGGGCAAATGAGCTCAGTTGCTTGCTTAGACAGTTCTGACAGAGCTTTGTTGAGCAGTGGAAATTTCTATCCCCCTGCCCTCCGTCCACACGCACAGGAGCTGTGTGCTGCTGCTGTATGAAAACACAAATCTAAATGTGTGTGAGTCTGTGTGTGCTGTTATGTTTTGTTGCCTCAGGTAAGAAAAACCTTCCCCCGCACACAGATCACCTTCGCAGCATCATTTAAAACCTTATGAATACAGAACAGTTTCACACTGTGACCCTTCAGCACTTCTTCACTCAGTGAAGGATTTCATCAATTTTGAGCATCTTTTTTTTTTTTAAACCAAAAACCAGCTTTCAGAACTCAAGTTTCATTCTCATCAGGGTTTAGATGAGTGCAGGTTTTGGTGAGTTTTTTGAGTTTGTGGCGGGGGTGAAACTTTTGCTCAAAGCTGCAATAAGAGAGAAGAATTGCAAAAACAATCTGGTCCTTGCGATCCAGCACTGCTGCAGGACAGAATTAAGTGAAACGTGAACATTTTCACAAGGAAAGTGGGAGCTTTAGAAGCCATTTTTAAAGCAGGTTTTACTCACAATCTTGGTTCAAACAAAGACATCAGGACTTCTCACCCTGGATTTAAAGGCCATCAGAATCTTGGGCAGAAAAAGGACGAAACACTTCAGGCCGATGGTGACATATTTGAGGATGAAGTCGGTGATTCCCACAGCCCAGATCAGGTCAAAAAAGTCAAAGCTGTTGAGGTTGGGCTTGGAAAATATAAGGCTGAAAGAAGAAGCAACACTGATGTAAACTGAGAGCATAGAGAGGATTTCTTTAACACCATTTTTAGTGATTTCTACAGTAGGAAGAAAAGCTGCTTTCTCTTTCCAATGGGGGACATTTGAAGGTAACATGTATTTCTGGATACAGGTGGTTCATTCCACCCTCTCCACCGTGAAATTCTACCGCTCTGTGAGGGATAGCCCTTATCCTTTTTAGTGGTCTGCGTTGGATGCTGGCAGCAGAACCTCTTCTTCAGAACAACAATCGTCCCTGAAATTATGTGCATTTGTATATCGCCTGATCACTTTAGTCCAAACCATTGACTGCATGTGAGAGCCGGACCAAGTGAGTGACGTCATTCATAGAAAATGGTTTACTTCCTGTTTCAACAAAATAAAGTCAATTCTTTCACCATTTTTCACAAAACAGACTCCACCATCTTGAAGCCAGACAACGTCAGTAAGCTGTGATTGGTCCAAGTTGGCCTGAGTCAACGTTTCTATGGTAACCCTCTGTCCAGTCAGAGTGAGCTTTTTGGAAGTTCACACCTCTAATACTTGAAAGCAGTCTGCACAAAACCTGTCAAACATTTTGAGCGTTGGAGCCGGAGGCTACAATTACTAAGACATCTGATAGGTCAATTCATTACTTCAATAACTTAATCTAAAGAAAAGAGGATTATCAAGAACATGTTAAAAAACGAGGAGCAAGAATGGGTATTCTGACAAATAGAATGACTAGTAACGATTAGACGAGTAGTAACTGTTCGTTTCTCTATAGAAATCTATGGATTTTGGCCTCTTGGAGCCAGCAGGGACTTCCTGTTTGGAACGCTGGAGGGGCGAAGTCACTCAGTCCAGTTCTCATATTTAGTCAATGGCTGTCAATTTCGAAAACTGGAATTAAAAACAAGTGGATATAGGAGGAACCTACACAAAAGTACTGTCTGCTAGGTCATTTTCAAGAATTTTAAAAACTTAGTCAGCTGAAAGTCATCAGATTTCCAAAAGGAGAATTATTGACTGCCGATCAAATCCACCACCACCCCTCCTCCAAATGAGTTTCCTATGAATGTGGCAACACGTAAAGGGGTTGAACTATTTTTCCATCTTTTCTCAAATATTTATTGCCAGAAGGACAGAAAAAAAATAGATTAAACACATTTTTACATTAATTTAATAATATTGGATGAAATGTAAACAACATGAAAGACAGTTCAATAATGTAAAGTAACAACTGAAATTAAAAAAATAAAATAAAATACTCACAGAACATGACCAGACAAGAACGGCAACACTCCCTAAAAAAATGGAAGAAAAATAAAAAACAGCTAGCACAGAATGAGATGAATAAAATGAAAAACAAACCCAGGAATGGTGAGTGGAGACACAAAAACAAACATGCAACAAAACCACCTGCTTCACCTGTTCTGCAGCTCCTCCTCACTGAAGGTGTAGCAGACGTAGATGA
Source organism: Oryzias dopingdopingensis (assembly GCA_030512385.1). Classification (NCBI taxonomy): domain Eukaryota; kingdom Metazoa; phylum Chordata; class Actinopteri; order Beloniformes; family Adrianichthyidae; genus Oryzias; species Oryzias dopingdopingensis. The sequence continues at coordinate 19,467 of JANSVH010014457.1, read as the reverse complement.
CATTTCCTCCCAGGAAAACAACCAGCCACAAGGAAACAAGAACAGAACGGTCTTCCTGTGAACATAAACAGAGAGTTTCATTTTTTAAGGTAGAACCTGAATTGAAGGATTGATGGAAGTTCCCTTCAAAATTTCATTTCTTAACACGCCAGTGTTCCTGCACACTTCATTTTTTTAGTGTTTTTTTCAATTAAACGTACAAATTTTTTCATAATCTTTATAATTCTACACGAAGTAGTTTATGGGACACTGATTTAGAAAATAAAGACTTGATAAATCAAACATTTTGTTAAAAAGAAGAAAAACGGACAGAGGGATCATTAGAAACAAAACATGACCCTCAAGCCCAGAAAACGGCCTCATGTGCAAGGTGAAACGAAACTGAAATCGGAGTTCTAGCTCCACATTTAAAGATTTGTTTCAATGATTTATACCCGCAGTGATACTTGGTGTCTGAGTGTGGAATTGGCGTAGGCGAAGGTGCTGGCCATCCCCAAACACACAGCAATACCTACAGAAAGAGATGAAGAACCAGAGTGGAACTTTGGACTGAAAACAAAGCTAAGCTGATTACAGTAAAATGCTAGAAGCCTGGTTATTACCTAGTTTGTGCTGAAAGCAGACTTTAGCCAGCAGAATGAGGATGAAGGGAAAGCCCCTCTGCAACCAGGTCACCACCGCCTTCAGCTCAGACAAAGCTGGAGCCGGAGTGGACTGGTCGTCTTGGGCACCCTCCCTGGAGCCGTGCCTCTCTGACCCGGCCGCAGAGGTAGCCTGCTGCAGCAGAGAGGAGGTCCTGTGCTGCAGGGGCTGGTGGTGGAAGTGGTGGTGGTGGTGATGGTGGAGGTGGTGTGGAGGCCGAGGGAGGAAAGGTCCACCCTCTGTGCGATGGGGGCCCCCGTCCTCTCTGGAAGCAGCCGTCATGTGGATGAAAACTTCAGGAGGGGAGCCCAGAACCAAGCCTGCTGCCTGGAGCTGGGCAGAGGAGACAGAGCTGGAGGGGACACCCACTAGGCCGGAGAAAATCTGCTGCGGCGAAGCGGATGGGTCAGGCTTCAGGCAGTCGAAAACACCCCCCTCATCCAAGCTGCTCTCAGACCCCACAGTTTGACTTCGGTTCCTGAACAGAAAAAGTTACAAGTTAAAACTTAAACAAGTAAACAGACATGCTTAAACTTCCTCTCTGATCATCTTTTGATCTATTTTCAGAGTCTTCTCAGTGGTCTTTGAATTATGATTATTTTAAATTCACTTCTGAATTGTGAGCAGGACCATTAGTGAGGAGCAACCTCCTCCCCGTCACTCATTTTTGAGAGCTCTCTGTTCACATGCTAGCTTACAGTCCCTCACACCCCTAACCTACCATTACGGGCGCAACAAAAATGACGAGCAATATTGGAGCTATCCAGCCGTAAAGTTTTTAACCAGATCTCAGCTTGGATGGGGAAAACAAAGACTTAAGTGGATCTATTTGTCTACAAGTGAATGCATCAGAATGAATCTGAGCAGGGAACTTTTTCAAACCGTATTTTCTTTGTCTGCTCCAGAATCACAACAATTTGAATAAAGAAATACCTAAAAAGACAGTTTTCATTTTAAATTACTTCTTATTTGCCCTCCATCATCAGAAAAATGCAACAAGAACATGTTAAAAACACCAAAAATGTGAATTTAATCGGACTGGGTCTATGAACAAGTTTGTGCAAGGATTACTGCCTTCATATTTATGGTACATACCTTTATTTTAAGCACATCCTTCAGTGATAAATTTGGATTAATCTAGGCCCTTTGATCTATTTCTGGTTTCTTTGATATGATATGAATATAACATAGAATATTTACATAAAATGTGCAAAAGAAATCAATCTGCCATCTCTTCCTCAATGCTTCGGGGTAATGCTGTAAAATCAAAGAGAAAAGCAGCTGAGAAATTCTGGTTCCTTAGTAGAAAGTCCAGCATCCTGTTGTGTTCTTGATAATCAAATAGAGGAAATTCTACGTTCCCAGATGACTTAAAACGCAACAACGGGTTATTATTATTTATGGTGTGGACGTAAACACAAAATGACACAAATGGTCAAAAATGACCGTCAAATTCATTCTAACAAAAGAGCTGGTGGCGCAACAGCACAGATGTCGACCCACCTTTCAGTGGGCATCCCATCCGTGTTGCTGCTGTGTCTCCTCTGCATGGCATCAGTGCATGATTCAATCTGCAAAAGCAGCATCCACTTGTTCTCTCACTGTCGCTTTTTTCCTTTAACTCCGCGTATATCGAAAAAAAACGCGACTGGCTTCGGTTTTTTTCAGTATAACTCATCAGTTCGTGTAATATTTAGAAGGATGGTCGATTTTCCGGCTGTGCCGTCGAAACAGGAAATCACTTCCTGTATGACGTCACTGAGAATGAAATCCACCAATCCGAGCCCTCCTTTCAGACTAACTACTTCCATGTCACCGATCCGTGTTGTTGATGCTGGAACCTCGGCTCTGCTGGAACAAACGGCCCTTTTGCTGCTACCTAGATGTGACCAGGGGTCGATTTTTGCTGGAGATGAAATTGCACATTTTTTGGCTTTACAATTGCATTATTTGATTGGTTTTGTCCGGAAAAGCTAATGCTAAAAAGCATAGCTAACTAGCTAAATTGTCTACAAAACGTACAATTTTATAGCTGTAAGAGAAGAAGATTTCATGAAGTAGTAATACATTGAAAGTGAAACATGGGTTAGTGGTTGCAGTCGCGTCTGATTGTGAAAGAATTTGGACCAGTGGACCAAACAGCAGAAATTAGCTTCTGATGCTAGCTGCCATCAGCCTGATACTTGATATTTTTAGGTAGTTGGTGTAAACTGGAGACTTTCCGCTCAGGAGGGTTTGATTTTTCTGGCTGTTAGAGGCTTTTGTTCATAAAAGCAATGCTATGATGGTGTTACGGAGGTTACTGAGGAAGCGCTGGGTGTTGGGGGTCGTCTTCGGGCTGTCTCTCATCTACTTTCTCACCAGCACGCTCAAACAGGTACACAGGTCACCGCACACCTGAGCAAACGGATTCAGTCGCTAAATGAGTTTGTTCTTCTCATCAATATTGAAATAAATAGCTATTCAAACCCTCATTTGCTCTCCCATCCCATCGATTGGTGAAAAATCATTCAAACTATTTCACCTACTTTTTTGAAAACTGTCACAAAAATCTGTTTTCTGCATGTTTTCACAGTTTAAAATAGAAATGTCAGCATTTATGAAACTATGACTAGCACTTTGGTAGTTGTCGATTCGACAAACATTTTTTTTTTAAGTGTATTTACTTATTTTGTATACAAAAGGTTCTTTTACCTGAGAATCATCCATATGGTTTTCACAGGCGCCTCCAATGGTTCCACTCAATTTAAGGTTATGGCGTCCAACCTAAACATCAAAACACCCCAGTCAAGAGAGAAGCATAAAAAAGAATTCATTAAAGTCAAACTAGTATGTAACACCACTAATATTTGGGGGGACATCCAGTACAAATAACCTGCAGTAAGAATGTTTTTATAATAAATATAGTTTTTATATATATGCTCCATCTCAGACAAGAATTGTCTTTATCACTTCAAAAATTGTTATTAAAGAGAAGGAAAGCAAAAATACACAAACAACTATAATTACAATTCTGTGTATTTGTGCACGTTTGGTTTAAAATGTAATGTTGTGAAGATTCGATAAATCCGTCCATAATGTAGATAATTTTGTACTTTTGTCACTAAAAAGGTCCAAAATTTGTAACGATTAGTTTAATAGTTGTCATTAAAAAAAATTATTCATAAAATTATGTTTAGCTGTTTTCCATACAAACGACTGCATTAAAAAAACAATCAAGGTACATATAAGTTAAGCACTTTGGATTTTATTATAAGTTTGTGACAAGATGTACATTGGAGGTCTTAAACATTTAAATAAAATGTGGGTTGATTTTTGAGAAGTTTTTCTCAACATCTCATGTATTTTGTGAAATTGTTGTCCAAGCTGACAGGTAGGACTCTTTAAAGTTTGTAACACAAACAGCTTTTTCAATATTTTATAATATACAACAGCCAATGAGCATTCAAACAAAAACGGAAGAAAGGATGGACGGTTTTCTACTCACATCTTTATATTCTTTGTAAGAGATTAAGAAAACAATACGAATAAATATATATAAAACTGAATAAATAATTGTAAATATGCATTTTTCTCAGATTTAAAGCCAACATTTGGCTTGATGAGTTATCTAATAAATACATTACTTTTTAAAAGAACTTGAATAAACTTTAACCTTTTGTTCTTTAAAGCATTTTGTTGTATTTCTCTGTAATGTAATATATTTAAAACAACAAAATAAAAAAGTTGATTTGTTTTTATCGTTCAGACATCACTTTTGCCTTGTTGAATTTTGCCTCTTGAATTTTTAACATGTCACTTGACCTTATTTCATTTTTTTGTTTCTTCTTCTTAGGAGGAGCGGACGATACGGGACCGCACGCTCCTACAGGTTCGAGATCCAGACCATCGTATTCCCTGGAAAGTCCGATTCAATTTGGGCAACAGCAGCCGGCAGATCACTCAGTGCAGAAACTCTATCCAGGGCAAGTCTCTGCTGACAGACGAACTAGGTGAGTGAAGAGACTGTGTCAGACAGTGATCGGCGCCCCCTTTTATCCTCATCTTTGTGATTGTCCCAACAGGTTATGTCTGTGAGAGGAAAGACCTGCTGGTTAACGGCTGCTGCAACGTCAATGCGCCCAGCACCAGGCAGTACATTTGTAAGAGCTGCCTGGCCAACGGCTGCTGCAGCATCTATGAATACTGTGTGTCCTGCTGCCTTCAGCCTGATAAGGTAATCTGTTCATCACCAAAGCAGCACATTATGCTGTTACAGAACTGCGTTCTGATGCTTTTTAATTTAACGCAACAATTCTAAGTACTGATTTTGCAATTTGTACACAGCAGTGGTCGTTAGGAAAAACTGATTCTATCTGTGTTTCCTATGTGATAATTTTCTTATCTGTGCACCCTCGTTTAGCAACTTCTCCTTGAGCGCTTCCTGAATCGTGCAGCTGAAGGCTTCCAGAACCTCTTTACTGCTGTGGAGGATCACTTTCAGTTGTGCCTGGCCAAGTGTAGGACGTCTTCCCAAGTACGTTACCATCCAAACCAGGAAAATCTCATTTATATGGAGCTCCAAACTGTTCATAGTTAAATAAATAAATATGATCCTGTGCAATCAGACATTCAACCCATAAATAACCAATACATTAAATAATAATCTATAATCTATGTTGTAGTCTTCCACTTTGCATCAGCATTATTCCACTTATACCATGATCCCTTACAAAAAAAATAAATATTAAATACATTTTTAGTACTTTATTCTAGTTATTTTTGGAGTTTAGATTGCTTTTTCACAAAAAAGCAGACTATTTCACAGACAGTGCAGCCCGTTAACACAGTATCACAACTCCAGCTGGGCCGGAAGACCTCGATATATATATATATATATATATATATATAGAAAATTAGGGCTTGTGAAAGAGGCTTTTTAATCTCAATGGAACTTCCTAATTAAATAAAGGTTAAGTAAAAAAAAAAAAAAAAAAGTAACAAGCTCCCCATTTCAGGAAAAAATGTTTTCTTTTCTGACTTGCAAGTAAAAGAATCTTATCAAGAAATTGTTCCAAAACAAAATAATCTTCTTTTGATAAAACATGTCTAAGTGACTTGAATTTTTATTTGAAATAGGAATTCTACCCTCGTGACAGATTTTCTTTTGCATTCTTAAACAAAATCTGCCAATGACGTAAGAATTTTGGACTTATGGGTGTAAGGGGCCTGTTTTTTTGTGTGACTGCTGCTGTTTTGTTTTGTTTTTTACCTTTTTTTGTTTGTTTGTTTATGTTTCTCCTAACTTTCAGTCTTCATTTTACAGTTTCAATTCAGACTTTTGTGTTTTTAGAATTGACCTTAATTTGACATGTGGGTGTGGCTTTGAGCCCATTGACTACCAGGTCATGATTGACAATGGGTGACTGGATGGGCGGAGTTAAAAAAAAAAAAAAAAGTCTGAATTGAAATTGTAAATTGAGGGCTGGAAGCAAAGAATGAAAAAAATAAAATAAAATAAAATGAAAATACAAAACAGCACCTGTTATAATATTTTTTATTTTGTTAACAGTTTTCCAAAATTATACATCTTTAAATTTATTGTAAATTATATTATTACTTTTAAAATGATAAATGTTTAAATTTCCTGTCTGATTGTTTTTTCCTTCACTTTAAACTGATTCTAAATTTTTTGGTTTGATTGCATATTTGTCCCAAAGATCACTTTAAATGAACCCAATTGACAAAATGAGTTTTCTGCACGTCTAAATATATTCATATTCAATTCTGTTGTCAGTTGATTCTCAGAACACTTGATGTGTTTTATAAGTTTTCTGTTTTGCTTTTGTCTGTTTAGCAGAAAAACTATAATAATTCAGAGAAAATGTTCATAATATTGTCTTATAACTACAGAAAAATAACATTTCAGACTTGTAATAGTTGAATTTTTAAAAAATGATTTTTCTTGGATGTTAAAGCATCTGATTTTATAATGACTTTTTCCCAGAGCGTCCAGCATGAGAACACTTACCGAAACCCACAGGCGAAGTACTGCTACGGCGAGAGTCCTCCAGAGCTACTTCCTGTTTGACGTGGGCCCGGAGCAGCAGCTGCAAATGAAACTCTTCCTAAACAAACGTGCATTCATGTGACAGTAAACCTCAAAAGAGAAGAGATACTTGTGTGATTTTTATGTTTTACACTTCATAAGTGCATAGAAACGCTTCGTAAATTCATCTGTGATGATCATCAAGTCTAAAGAACCGGCAGCTCATCAATCAGGATTTGCTTCACATATAAGGTCATGTCATAGGCTTGTTTTTTTGTTTGTTTTTTTTCCTCCGCGATCATTGTGTCATTATTTTTGTGTGCGCTCCATGAATATGAAATTACTATTTAATAAAAGCCGCTGTGAAACAACAAATTGGTTGTGATTGGTCCTCAGGAAACTGTGAAGAGTAAAATTAAAGCCCCCAGCGTATGGCCTGCAAACGTTACCTGCCCCCGCTGCCCCATGTGGACCGGCCCTCACTGACGAAGCAGCTGCTTGACGCCTGGCCCCCCGCCTGTGCCACTCTGGTCAGAGCTACACGTGACAAACGTGAAAAAACGATTGTTTTCTCAAAATGATGGATTTTCTGTTTTAGTTTTATCTCCATAGCAACCATTTTCTTTTTTTGGGTTGCCTCAGGGTGACAAACAGGTCTATGTTATTTTTAGAAGAATTAGCAAGTGTACATTTTTGGATTTCTTTGACAACAGATGCATGTTGTCATCCCCACATTCCTAATATGTTCATACTACATGTCATTGTTTCATTCAGCTTGAGTCAACGATTCCTCTACTACATTTTCACAATATTCTGGTTAAAAAAAAATATGAGCAACAAGGGAATGCCACTTTTGTAAGTTCGCCACGCCGTTCAAAATCAACTGTTTCCAACATTTTTTTACCTAAGTGGCTTCCCAATGATTCTCCAGGAGACAGGAAGCAATGGATTGAAATCTCCAGGAGGAATTTAAACATGTAAAAGGTACTAAAGGTTTCGTTTTTCTGGAAAATTCAAAATTGCAGCCTCTTCCTGTGGTCAAAGGTCAAACTTTCAATTTTGACTGTAGACTTAACCTGGTGGCGTGTGTGAAATTTTGTAAAGGTTACTCAAACATTTTTCTATATTGTGGGAAAATGTAAAAATCGTCACATTTCTCACTTTGTCACAAGTGGCAGAGTTAAGAGGTCCTGTGGTCATCCCATAATTTGAAAACTTCCTTTGGAGATCCCTCCCCGACGTGTTCGATTTGGAGCTCCGCAACAGATCATTTTTTTGACAGTTATGACAGACTTGTCAGTCACGTCCATTTGGCGGCAAATGTCTTCAAAGTGACGACCCTCAGAAGATGATGCTCAGCAGCTCCGGCCTGCAGCCGTCTCACGGGGGATCGGTGGTCGGAGCAAAACAATTAATCACCATGAAGGCTGGAAAAACAAACTCTTGTAATTAGAAAATGCATTAAGAGGCTCTTCTCATCTGCTTCCTTGGCAACTTGATTAATTACAGTCACACGGGAGGATGTGGTCATCTGAGGGGGATCAAGTTTAATCCAACAAAGATATTTATGATATTGCTTTGCAGCAGAATGTTTCGTACATTTACAACCTTTGATAACTGATGCAACAACCCAGAACGCTGTAGGCCATTGAGCATAAATATAAAAATAGCATTTGACAGTTTTTGGATTTCTGCAGTATATTTTAATGATGGTGAATGTAAATATTTTCCATTTCAGGTTAAGTTAAACGCTACATTTGCAACAATCCTTTACAATCAGCATTTTGTAAAAAAAAAAAAAAAAAAAAAAAAAAAAGAAGTGTTTCTATAAAAAGTTTACAGTTGGGACATCTGTATGCTTTGACAAAAATGATAGTGCTAGAGTAAAAAGATTCACAAACACACTGTAAAGCCCTCAAATTTAGAACCACCTCTGCAGGTGGAACTGACTCACAGCATATATTTACTTTCAAGTTTGTAGTTTGAAAGTTCTGCCTTTAGTACTTTCTGTTTCATCCGACTTGGTTGCTGGACCCTTAAAACTCGGATCATAAATCTATCGTACAACCAGTCCATGTAATGTTTGGTCGACTTCAGCAGGGTGTATCCCCACTGTTTCCTCTCAAACATGTACTTGGGCATTTCGGGCAGAGACGGTTTGGGGAAGCATTCACCTCCAAGAACGCGCTGCAGACACAACCCCAGCTGCTTGACCCTCCACGTTGTTTCTTTGAGCTGTTTTTTTAATACATTCTCATTTTGATACAGCAGTTTCTGCTGCTCAGAGATTTTCTCCAGGCCCTGAGCAGCAACGAGGAGGCTGCACTGGACTTTTGCTCCATCCAGGAGGCCGTTTTGGTGAACGTTAAGCTCAGGAAACCCAGGAAACCAGGTACCAAGATGCTTTCCATTTACATCTTCCTATATCAGGTGATAAAACACATCGTTTACTCATTACTGTTTGTTCTTCTCCCAAAAAACAGAAACATTTCAAGGAAATGCTTACAAGAAAAATGTAAAATGTGACTTTAGTCTCATACAATTCAGCTGCTAAAATATACAAATGACTGCAGCTATGTTTCAAATATCTTCAAATACAGAACCTAAAATAATGTCCAAGTGAGAAAAAAATGACAAACCGTCTATCTGGGAGTAAAATGTTAAAAAGATTTGTTTTTTGTTAACCTTTGCAAATCACACTAATTAAGAATCACTTAGATACTTACAAAACTGGCCAGACAGGGTTCAAGCTCTAATTTTGTAATCAACATCAGTTCTTTAGGTTTGCATCCTGGCCCAAAAACGTGCTTCTTCAGTCCAGATCCTGCAGCCGAGCCCTGGGCCAGAACCACCAAGGTACAAGCCAGACTGAGAAAACCTGCAGATGCACAAAACTTTATGTTCGCAGGTCTCAAGAAATGTGTTTTTTCCCCTCATTAGACGGACATTCTACTGTACCTGCGATGAAGCTCATTCTGAAAGTCAAAGCAGTCAGACTCTCACTGTTCTGTCAGTCAGGAAGGATCATTTTTATGTACGTGCACCTCTGCGAGGAGGCGCGGAAGATGAAAGATAACTTGGCCTATCAACATTTTAGCCATATCCTCTGAAGAAAATGATGATGAAATCATCAGGTTGCAACTCATCCATGGCACCGCCGCTTTAGGAAACTGCAAATAACTTTTGAGGGGGGGTTTCTTTTAAAACACTATAGCAAAAAACCCACAGAATTAGTCATCATGAGCACTCAAAAAAAAAAAGTTCACCTAAGCCGTCAAGATTACAATTTATAAATAATAATCTGGTAGGTTTTCGTTTTTTAAAACTATGATTTTGGTGTTTTATCCCTCGAGTAGTTCTTCCTTAAAGTCTTTTCATATTAATTGGTTTCCTTTTTCTACCTTTTCAAATAAAATTTGAGGCCTATTTATTTAGATTTTACAATGTGAGCAAAACAGCATGTTTGATTTACAGAAAAAGAAGGTTGCAGATTATTAATGCGATTAAAAAGGGTTTTTTGTAGCTAGTCTTCACCTGAACAAAAGGTGAAGGAAATTTGATACAAAACAAAATCATGGGAACAGAAAAAACTACACTGGAGATAAATAAAAGTTTGATGCTGAATAGGACGACAAAAAAAATATATTCTTTGGTGTTTAAGTTCCTGACATAAACTCACCTCTGAAGCACACCTGCTCCAAAAAGCACAAGGAGACCGGAATTCATTTGAGATTTTATTTGTTTAAAACAGCAGAAAGAAATATTAAATATATAAATTAAGACCTGACACAAAAAGCATAAACTTTTGTCCATACTCAGAAAACAAGGATAATTTGGTGAAGCCAACTTGACAGAAAGTGCATCAGCATCAGATGTAATGATGCAAACCTGTTTTCACTAATCACTGATTGCACAAATGATTTACATACAGAAAAAAAACCATCACAGAAAAGTATCAGTCATTCACTAAAAGGAAAACATTGTTACTTCAGTTTTATTGCAGTCTTCATGTTTTTTTTAAATAAATAACACAAAACAGTCATCTTGATGTGATAATCTTAATTTAAAAATCCTTTTTTTTTTACATTTATTGACATTTTAACCATAAAAACAGTAACAGTGGAAGAGAAATAATAAATATGCTGAATTAAATATGTTGACCATTGCTGAACGGTATTTGAGACCTTTTGCCGGCTCGTTTTTTAAATTCTTTTTTGCAGTGAGTCGGTTCACTGTGACGAGCACTAGCATCCGTGACTGTGCCTCACATGACCCTCCAGCACTTGTGTAACGTTTTCCACCCACTCTTTCAGTCTGAACATCACCACCCTTCCATGTCTTCTCTTTTCAAAGAGACCCCTTTTGGGGAATTCTGGGGGATCTGGTGGGATTAGCTCACCCATTTCTGGACAAACCGACTGAGAAGCTTTCTTTAAGGTTAGCAAAAGATTTTGAAGTGTTTCTTTGACGGTTGTAAAAATCCTAGAAACGCAGTCCAAATTGTCCAAAAGGCTCTTCTGATGTTTGCCCATCTCTTCCATGTGAAAATAAAAAAGCTGGCCTTTGATGTAAATGTCCCGCAGCTTCTCAGAGAAAAGGTTGCCAGTTACAGATGAACAGGGCGTCTTTTCTGGATTTTTTGGCATCTCTTGGTGAATAGTGCCACATTTCACCTGCAAAGAGAAAAACAAATAATGTTTAGTAAATTTGTCTTAGATCTGAGTGTGAGCTGTGAAGACGGCCATTGATTAAAGTGACAGTTTAACCCTTAGTAGTCTCTGCACAATTCTTACAATTACATCAGTTGTTTATAGTGACACTGACTCATCATTATGATAGTTTTCCTTCAAAACTGATATTTAAATGGTTGAAACCCCCCCTTTTGGGGTGCTGGAGCTTGTTCCAGCTACTGCTGAGCTAAGACAGGGTGCACACTGGATCACAGACAATTTGGAGTCACCGATGAACCTATGAAGCCTGTTTTTGGACTGTGGGAGGAAACTGGAGTGTCAGGAGAAAACCCACACATGCATGAGGAGAATATACAAATTCCACACAGAAAGGACCCGGCTGGGATTCATACCAGGGCCTTTTCACTGTGAGGCGAAGGTACTGACCACTGCACCACAGCGTGGCTTGTGTGATACATCTCGGAATGAATCCTTGGAACTGTGTGTGTATATATATATATATATATATATATATATATATATATATATATATATATAGGGGGGGA
>JANSVH010014456.1:0-18440 GCA_030512385.1 Oryzias dopingdopingensis | reverse complement strand
TGGACACCCAGCTGGGTTCATATCCAGGTCCAGGTTGGTTCCTGTGAAGAATGAAGGTTGCTGGTGTGAGTGCTGAGCTCTGACATGGAGAAGAGTCCTGGACAGTTAGAGATGTTCATCTCACCTCTGAGCTTTGCTCTGGCTCTCATGGTTATCATCTTTCCTTTTTTAGAGGGCGGGGCTCCCTCCTGTGTGTCCTCACACTGATCCATGCTGCTGGATTCACTGGATCCACATCAGCTCACACACACCTTCTACCTTCATCTGCAGAGGAAACACACATCATCAGCTCTGATCCTCCTTCACAAACAGATCAGCTGCTCCTCCACTGATTGGCTCTTCTCTTGTGTTTCCTCTCAGGTTCAGGTGAATGCAGTCAGACAGCAGTGGGAGGCAGAGGAAGCTGCTGAACATCAGCTGCTGCACTTCTGCTCTCCCTCCACTAGATGGAGACATGGAGCTGCAGCAGCAAACACTCCATGATGGAGCAACATTTCAGCCATTCAGTCACTTTGACACAGAAACAACAAACTTCCTGTTTCTACAATTCAGGAAACATAAAGCAGATCAAGAAAAACAGACAGAAATCAAACAATGAGGAGAAAGAAAGAAAGACAGGAATTCTTCATCTCAAAGCTCCAACAGGGACTTTCAGAAATACCAGCTCACTGGCCTTGTGGGAGAGTGTCCACCCTGAGACTGGAAGGTTTTGAGTTCAATTACATGATCTAGCCACACCAAAGACTCTTAAACTGAGACCCAGTGTCTCCCTGCTTGATGCTCAGCATTAGGGGTTGGATTTGGGGCCTAAACCACTGAATGGTTCCTGAGTGCAGCTGTGTCTGCAGCTCACCACTCCCCTTGGGGATGGGTCAACTGCAGAGAACAAATTTCACACACCTATGTGCGTGAAAGCTAATGGGACATTAACTTTACTTCAACAGTTGAACTTTGATTCACACACAGAATGTTTGTATTGAGGAGAAGATGAAGTTTTAAGAGTCAGAAATGAAACATTTGAACTTCAGAGCTTGATGATGTTTGTGTTTCTGACAGAAACTCTTTCTTCTGTCTGTTTGCTGGAAGGTTCTGACAGGAAGCATCACTCAGCTGACCTGCCCAACTTTAATGCTGATGACAACAGTTTGACTCCAGGAATGTTTAATTTATTTTTTAAATACCAGAAATGTAATCTGTCTGCTGTTTATTACTCTAAACAATAATCATCAATATTGTTGATCAATAATCAAACATGGTTAATCTTTTGAAAAACAGCAGAGTGATGAGAGTTTACAGAAATAAAGATCTTCAAACATTCAGTAACAAATTAGTGAAGACAAAGTTCAAGAAAGAAAACAAAGTTCAGTTTCTTCAAAGATCTGAAGAAGAAAAAGAATTTCCACTTACCGTGTGAACGCAGCAGCAAGACAGATCAGTGATTCTGAACCAGGAAGAATCCACCTGTGATGGAGGTGGGGAAAAACAGCTGGGTGGAGCAGCAGGTGAAGCAGTTTTTAAAAAGGTTTTTAAGAAGAGGCCCTTGAATTTTAGATGATCTTTTCAATTTTATATTTCATTTTATATGTATGTATATGCAAAAAATATATATACAAAACTATTTTCAAAGAAATGTCTTTATTTATTGCATTTACACATTTTAATCAAATTGTTTCATGTGGCCTCAGTGTTTAAACTTCTTCCTCAAATAACCAACTCAGGAGTGCCGTCATTAGCACTGAGACTTTTGTCTCAACAACTTCCACACAGTAAAACTTGTGGGAAAAATAGAGAGCAAAACCTTATATCCTGTGATCCATCCATCCAGTTGTCCGTCCATCCATCCTTTTTTTTCCACTTATCTGGGTCCAAGTATCAAAGCAAACAGATGCAGCTGCAAACAAACAGATCTGGACTGGATCAGAACAAGTGCATGTTTTAACCACGACTCAGCAAAAGCTGAGAAACAAGCAGATTCATGTCTGAGTGTGAAAAAGTCAGAACAAGCAGTTGGAGGAACAGATTGTATCAGCAAACTGTGAACAGAAAGAATGTGGATCTTCCAGATCTGTCAGAGCTTCCAGTAAATAGTCTGAAAGCTGTCAGAGTGAAAGATTCAAACAGTAAAATAAAATCTGAGAGAGCAGAAAAACAGTTTAGCTTAACACATTTATCAATGCAGGAAACTCAGAAAAACTCAAGATAAACACAAAATCTGAGAGAAAACAGAGATTTTTATATTTGTTAAAATCAAATGATCAAAGACTCGAGTTCTACCATTGATCTGCTTTATTCTAGCAGCTTTCATAAAGAAAGGAAAAGCAGAGGTCATTTCAGCTTCAAGAAAGTGTTGGAATAAATGAACTTGAGCTGGAAAATCAAACATTAAGATGTTCTTTTGGAGAATCCAAGAAAAATATCTGGAATCACTGGATCAAACAGTTGTGCCGTCAGGAGCAGAGTTTGTGTTGTTCTGATTTTAATGTGTGCGGTCATTGTGATGATGAGGGAGTGAAGGTGATGAAGGACAGTCCGAACCGTTTGGACAGTCTGGTGAGGCCTCGTTCTCACACGCAAGACAAGATTTGATCACATTTTTTCCACAGATCTCTGCAGCATCATGGAACATTCCAGTCCAGACTAGACAGAGGAGTTCACAAACAAACAGGAACTGTGTAGAAACTCAAATACCCATGAGCCCTTGCACTAAACTGTCTTTTCTCCAAATCTTCACACAGCAGCTGCAGTAAACCATGTTGTGGCTTCATTTAGCATCTTTTCAGTGAGTGTTTTTCAGAAAACCAGGCGTTCAGTCCAGCATCATCTCTGCAGGAGTTTCTACATCATGTTCATGTGCTGCAGCTGGAATCCTTTCTCTCAGACTCTTCCTCTTCAGCTCCTTTACCGTCATTCTAACATCTCAGGTTTCTCAACTCTCAGGTTTGACTGCTTCAACACCTTTTTTGTATCTTATATCTGTTGATCTACTTTCAATGACCTGAGGCAGTTTTTGTTCCTGACGTCTTTCAAAGAGACTGTCTGTACTCGTTTGTCTTCCTCATCATCTGGATTCCTTTGCTGACAGTTAAACTGACAGGTTGTTAAAACACAGCCGACATGTTGAACTTTGTTACAGGAGGACGGACGCCTTCATGCTCATCATGGCCGTATCATCAAAGCACAACTGTTTCTATAAGAAAGTGAGCAGAAATGTTCATTTTAGTTCAAACACTTGGACCTTTCATGTACTTTTCTGCTCACACAATTGTGCTGATTTTATTGTGTATTCCTTGTTTATCCATTCAATTTTCCTCAACATCTTCAGCTCTGCTCCTTCCAACTCTGTACTCCACCCTGTGTCTTTGTCAGAGATAATCCATCCATCCATCCATCCATCCATCCATCCATCCATCCAAATTTTTTGCTTATTTGGGACTATGTTACAAGGGCAGCAGGAATTATAATTTCTTCCAGCTCCACCGGGAGAATCCTGATGCCTTCACAGGCCAGCCAAAGGACACAGTTTCACCACATAGTCATGGGTCATCCCCAGGATCTCTGCTTCATGAGAAATTCCCAGAACACTCCTTTAGGGAGATGTTGGCAAAGTCAATCGTCTTGCCTTGTTTACCGACAGACACTTTGATTTCAAACTTCGCCTCTTAGCAATTTCTGGAAAAAAAAGTGTTTTTTGTTTGTTTGCTAAATATGACAAATCGCATTATTAGAGTAGATTCAAGTCTGAGTCTAAACAAGTCACAACAAGCAGTTTAAGGAAGTGGTTTTATCTGCAAAAGGTAAACTGACAGAATGTGGATCTTCCAGATCTGTCAGAGCTACAAGGAAACACAATAAAAACTGTCCAACCGAAAGATTCAAACATCTCTGAGGGAACACAAAAAACACTTTAGTTTCACACATTTAACAACTTAGGAACTTTATAAAACCTTGATAAAAAGGAGCTGATCTTTAATGTGTCATTAGGATGAAGAGCGAGTAAAGGTGATGAAGGATAGTCTGAAACTTCATGTTGTTGGACCTCATTCTCTAACAAAATTTGCTGAAACTTTTTCCAAAGCGGCCTCCAGCATCACAGTTCAACAGAGCAGCTTATTCTCTCCTAACTAGAAGCTTTATAGGATAGATGTGGAAAGACGCTGCACCACAGCAGTTGGCGCTTCTCACAATGAAAGATCCAGACTCAAACGTACAGAATGCAACATTTCTCAATGCACACTTTGTGCACAGTAAGGAAAATTATACAGTGTTGTGTCTATAATGTGTTTTTTTTTGTTCATTTTAGTACATATTTTGTCAGTGATTAGAGTGAAAATACAGAAAATAAGTGTGTTGCATAAATAAAAGTCTCTTCATGCTGGAGATGGGAACAAGTGCTTTTTTTCATAAATGCAACAAGCCTAAAATTGTATCTATTTTATGTGTTTTTGTCAAATATACTTTCTCAACCTCATTCAGCATCTTGTTGAACATAAAAACAAAAAAGTCATAATTGTAAATATATTCTGGTGTTTAAGAGTTAATCCTTAAAAAATGATTGTGAAGATGAACCCCTACTTGATCACGCTTTAGATTGGAGGACTGCAAAACACTCAATACACTGTTAACAAAGACACAACTAGTACATTTATTATTAACTTATGACGAATTTGTAGAATATAAAAAAAAATGTAAACATTCTTCTACATTCTTGAGTAAAGGTTACAGTGTGTGACATCGTGATGCGTTTTGGTATTTAGATATTCTTTTATTTTATTCTAGTTACATAACATGCATTTTAATTTTCCTTTTGTGTTGGGTCAAAGTCATTTCTTTAAAAAAGGAGCATTTATTTATTTATAAAGACTACAACACTTTTATAAAGCAGTGTAATATGTCTGATCGAATCTGTTTCCATAGTGATGGTACAGACTGGATCAGGACTTACATTCTGATTGACATGGTTTTGAACCGCATGACTAAAGGTGTAGTGGAGTGGATTCATTTTAGAGAGAATTCTGTTTAATTTAAGGTTGTGAGAGTGACTTTGAGTCTTATTGTCCAACAGGCGTAAAAGACATTGACATTGCTGCAACACTGGACCATGTGCGAGACCAGAGACCTGGGATGGTGCTCACAAAGGTGAGTCCAGAGCAGATAGCATTCTTCTTTGTTTAACCCAGACGGAAAGCAGGAACTTCTGGTTTAAGTGTGTTTTTCAATTGAGTTTCGGTTGCAGATTAAGTCACCTTTAGCTGCATAAATTCAATTTATTAATCTAAATTAAACACAGTGATGATTTGCTGCCCTCTGCTGGTGAAACAGAAGAATGGCAGTCCATTCTGACTGCTCGTCCACAGACTTGAAAATAAATGACAAGACTTAAGATTGTAAACCACAAATTAAATTCAAGTGAAACTTATTCAGCAGTCATTGTTTATTTTCTAATCATTTTCTTGTAAATGCCAAGTTTTGTTTCAATGCCATGTTAAGCTGGTGTCATTACAACCCCATAGAGGTGAACATCATCCTAAAAGTTCTGCCTCAGTGAACCCAGAATCATCCAGACTCGCTCCTGTGTAGGACTGAAGAATTTTCAGTCTCTAGGTATGTTGTTTATCTCATGCAAGATTAAAAAAATGGGGGAAAAAGCTTGATTTGTGATAAATAAATATCTTGGTGATTCAGTGCACACAATAAGTGTGTTTTGTCTCCCAAGTAAGAATCTGTTTATTAACTGATGCACATGCATGGAATGACGTAGTGCAGGTGAATCAGTAATCTAATCACAAAGCAATTTAAAAAAAAATTAAAGAAAGTCAGGGACTTCCTGGGGTTATTTAATGGTTGGGGGTCAAATTTCAATTTAGAGGTAGCCGTGGTGCAGAGGTAGAGCGATCAACCTCTGATTCTGATTTGAAGATCGCAAGCTTGGTTTGTGCTTTTTCCATCCATGTGTCCAAGAGTCCTTGGGCAAGACACTGAACCCCACATTGTTCCTGGTGGTTAGAGTTTGGCGCCTGTGTGAGCGTGTGTGTGGGTGAATGGCACTGCAACTGTGAAGCACTTTGGGCCGTCAAGGAAAGCAGTAAACCGTTATATAAGTAAAAGCCATTTACCATTTGTGGATGAAGTCAGATATGTATATAGACTGAAGAGAAAGGGGGAAAGGACTGTGCCATGTGGAGGTCCTGTGCTCCAGACAAACTGATCAGACTCACAGTTGTGGAGCCTCAAATCCTGTGGTCGGTCTATGTCATAGACGTGTACACTCCAGACTGTACCCACCTTCACCCAACAGTAATCGGGACGGGATCTGGAAACCCTGCTGCCCAGAAAGGGATACAGCGGGTTAAGAAAATGAATGGAAGTTCAGGAGAACTATGGATCGATTCACCATATCGGATGTTTTCTCCCCGCTGTCACTGAAAACGTCCTGTGCCCGAAGTTGAGTCCCTGATTGGTTGAGAATACGCAGCCACCTCCCCAGAGTTCAGATTTTTTTAATCTCTGGCCAGCCGCGGCGGCCGCTCAATTCGTGTCTAAACCGTTGACTTTACATTGAAACTGGCCGCCTCTGCCGCACGAATCGCGTTCAGTGTGAGCGCACCTTCAAGCTGAGGTGGATGATGGAATGTAAAAAAATAAAAAATAAAAATGTGGAAGTGTTTAGTTCTGGAAAATATTGTTATTTCTAAATGGACAAGTGTTTGAAAAGATCATCTGTACTCCATTGCTCTTGCGTGGTTTGAACCTCATCATGGCACATGTAACCCTGGTTAAAAGTTTAGTATTAAAATAAATATTCTGAAGAAAGGGTATAATTCATTAATATGTTTTACAATAGTTTTAAACAATAATATTGTAAAATGTTACATAAATGTGATTTTTGTTTTCTTGTTGTTTTGAATGTACTCTGAGTGAAAATTGATTGGTGATATGGCACAATTGCTAGTGTTCTTGTTGCTAGGCAGATTAGAAAGAGTGCGTAATGCATTTTTGTTACTCCTAAATTGATTGGATAAGAGAAAAAAAAAAGAAGAGAGGAGAGAGGACGGCATGGTCGGAGACGGTAGACTCACAGCAGAAAAAACGTGGATGAAAGATTAGGTAAACTTGTTTAAAAAGTCCCAGAATATCATAGAGGTGTTGAGAACAAACGGAAAGTGAGTTCAGAATAACATGTTTATGGTTAAAGAAGTTATGAAGAACTTTGCTGGTGTGAGCATGCTAGTCAGCTCGACTTAGCCAAGCTAGCATACCCTGCATCGGACTGTAGGAGTCGCTAACGCAGTGACGGAAAACAACGGAACTACAAGCAGAAGCCAGGAGTCAAGTGAGTGGAAAACACACACTTTAACGGAGTCCAGCTTCACTCACTAAGTCAAGACAACAGCCTGCAACGTGAGTACATTTGAGTTCTGACTATTTTGGTATTTAATTACTGCAAGCTTAGTTATATTTGGGGCCCATTTTCTTTTATTGTATTTTGGTTTTGAGATACGTATTTCTGTTGTGAAATTTATCTGCAAGAACCAAGGTGAATGTGTAACTGGTGAAAAAAAAGATAAATATAAAAAGTTAAATCTTCAAGAACTGTGTGTTTCTCTGAAGAAAGTGAAAAGCTTTATTTGCAGGTTTGGTTATTGAAATCTTTGGTTGTTACTTATACAGTGTGTAAACAAAACGTCAAATCAATAATTTAATAATTCTTATTAAACAAGTGTTTAAATCCCATTAACGAAGAACTCAGGGATAAATCCCCCACGTTAAAGCTAATATAGCAAGGGGGTGTTACACACAGGACTGCTGATTTCACGAAACTGAGGAATCTATTAACATTTTGAAGGTTTTGTCTGGCACCTGACACACATACATGCTGTAAACTTTTTTTTGGTGAAACGTAGAACTTTTGTGAGGATCGCTTAGTCAAATTTCCTTCTCCGTCCACCTCCGCGGCTCTCAACTTCCTTTTGGAGGTTTGGCGTTTCTCCGGCTCTGAAGCTGTAATATCGGGGACACAAATAGGGAGGAACCTTTGTATGTGGAGAGATGTGTCCTGGGGGACGGAGTTGATAAAGTGACCTGGTATGAAGCTGCAAACGTGTCTCGTGTGTTGAAGTGAACGAAGAAGCTTCTAAGCTCGACCACCTGAAAATGGGGATCAAAACTCACCAGGAGAAAGTCGTCGTTTTACAGCAACTCAAAGTGTTGCGTGGAAGGATGGCCTGATAAATTTTTCACCCGGCAAATCACTGCAGTCTTACCTGCAGTTCTCTGGTGCTCTCTCAGTTCACAGTGGATTGCTACTTTACAAAAGTAGGATAATGATTCCAGCATCACTGAAGAAGGATATTCTTTCGAAGCTTCATGAGGGACATCTGGGGATAACTAAGTGCAGAGCAAGAGCAAAGCAGTCAGTTACCTGCAGTCTGGTCTCAGCACAGAGTTGACAAAAATGATTGAACAATGTGATGTCTGTGCTCATGAGAGAACTTGAGAGAGACGTTGCTCCCTTAGGAGCGGTCCACGGTGGGAGCAGATTTGTTCTACATTGGTTCCCAGCAGTACCTGATCGTTGTGGACTACCATTTCAGATACTAAGCTAGGTTGAAGTCTACTACAGCTGAGGGGGTCATTGAACACTTCAAGTCTGTGTTTGCCCGACACGGCATCCCAGATGGGGTGCATTCTGATAATGGACCGCAATTTAGTTCAGAGCACTTCATTCGGTTTGCACACTACTGTGACTTTAGACATGTGACTTCCAGCACGCATTTCCCACAGAGCAATGGCGAGGCAGAACGTGCTGTGCATACGGTCAAGAATCTTCTTCGGAAGTTGGCGGGTCTGTATCTTGCTTATACGGCTCATTGTTCTGCACCTCTGGCTAATGGATACAGCCCTGCGGAGCTTCTGATGGGGAGAAGGATAAGAACGACTGTTCCTGTGATCACATCTCAGCTCACTCCAGTCTGTGTGAAAAGGAAGAAGCTGGGAGAGATTGAGCAGGAGTACAGACAAAGGCTTCGGAGAGACTATAACAGCAGACATAGAGCGCGTGACCTGTCACAGATACGGCCAGGGGCTCATGTGTGGGTTAAGGGTCTAAAGAAGAGGGGCACAGTTGTTTCGGTGGCTGGTACTCCAAGGTCGTATGTCATAGATACACCAAAGGGGCTTCTACGGAGGAACAGATATCATCTGTAGCTGACACCTGTTGCACCTGAAGCCCCTGTTCTCTCCCCTCCTGAGGATGAGGGAGGCAATGCGTCAAGAGACGATCGTGTGCTGGAACCGCGGACTTCAGTTTCTGAGAGACGGTTACCAGTGAGAACCAGGGTGCCGCCTGCATCCCTGAAGGACTATGTTTGTTCAAACAATAGGAACTGAGTGAATTCTGGGGCAGAATAATCCCCTCACTCAGGCTGAAGAACTGAGTAGTCTACCTCATTCCTCATAGATATGACTTGATGTGTTTTGTTTGGATGGATGGAGTGTTAAGGGTTTCACAGAGATAAGCACTTTGAAATGCAAATGTTTAAAGTTTAATGTTGGTGCCCTTTCTGGGGGAGCAGTTTTGTTACTGTGAAGTTCTTCATTATGAAAGGGGG
Source organism: Oryzias dopingdopingensis (assembly GCA_030512385.1). NCBI lineage: Eukaryota > Metazoa > Chordata > Actinopteri > Beloniformes > Adrianichthyidae > Oryzias > Oryzias dopingdopingensis. Next base: position 8,832 of record JANSVH010014456.1, on the reverse strand, counting down.
GTGTAGTATCAGGAACATAAATAGGGAGGAAAAGAGAGATGTAGAGAGATGTGTCATGGGGGACGGAATTAATAAAGGGACCTGGTATGAAATTGCAAAGGTGTCTCATGTGTTGAAGTGAACGAAGAAGCTTCTAAGCTCGACCACCTGAACAGAAGCGGGACTCGCCAATTACTCCTGGCTGCAGTGTGTGTTTTTAGGGAGAAACTATGGAGAGAATTAAGTATCACTCCTATTTGTTTGTGCGTAATCCTTGATTTGTGTGTAACTTTAGGTTTGTGCGTGCATAATTCTCGATTCGTGCGTTTCATTTACACACAAATCTCATGCGAGTCTCTTTTCAGGTCTCCCAGATTCATGCTTAAGTGATGTTTAAATGCTGCGACAAAGCTGGGTCATCAGAGTTTTCTTATCAGCCGCTTTGAACTTAGATTGTGAATAATATCTGGTGAAACTTGACATTTTCCCACTTTCTTAAACAGATATACTGGATAATTAATACAAAAAGTCTAAATAAGCATTTTTAAAACACTTGTTCCATTTAAAGACCAGCAAAAAGAACCGGCGGAGGTTCTTCGCAGCAAACAAGAACCCACAGAGCGGAGATGGTTGATCAGCCCACCGGCCCGCTCCGATCTACTTAGAATGGTCCAGCGGGCAGCGCCACCTGCTATCCCCGTGACTGGTGACCAGCGCTCGGGAAAGAGGCCTGTCAGTTTAGTCAATCACTAAGTGACTTGTTATAAAGCAGCAACACTTCACATGGAGATAAACACTGTACTAAATTATTTAACATTTTAGATCAAAATGGGGGCATGATGTTTTGATTGGCAGCCCAGTCTTAAATTGTGTTCCGATAACTGGATTGGATATTTGACAGATGCCACATTCACCCATCATGTCAACATGAACAGAGATGAAATATCAGTTTAAAATTTTTACAACTGTTGGAACATTTCGTGGTTAACCCTGTATTATATATACCTTTGGAAACTTGTGATTGATAGATTTATGTTCATTTGAAGATGTATAGTTTATAATTAGTATTTGGTTTGAGACTGAGTGGTACAATATTAGAAGGAGGGGAGGGTGGAGATGTGTCATTGTCACTTTGTTCAGTCTGTATCACTGTACCCATTTGTTGAAATAAAAAAGACTAATAGAGAAATGATTGAAACAAACCAGTGAATCATTTGATCACAGTATTTGTCAACATCTATATTATGATCATTTTTGTCACATGGCCATATTGGACTTTTCTGAATTAAACTGTTTGTCAGAGTTTGGAGAACATAAACCAAGTCTTAATCTTCTAATTGCTAATCAGAGTTTTTTGATCCAGAGTTCTGGTTCAAATGTCTTTTATTGTTACAAAGGCAGGAATTGGATCCAATGCTTAACTGCCCCCCACACACATATATAGCTATCTATTACATAGGACATGTTCTGTCTAATCACCGATTCACCTGATTGTTACTAAATAAATCACTTTTCAATGCTGACAAAAGAAAATTAATGTTTTCGAATCATAAAAAAGACCACAACTCATATACACAGTGTCCACTTTTGAAGGAAAAGAAATTAAAGTTGTTCATCTCTGTAAATAATTGGGAATATTGCTTTATATACTGAGTTTTAAACCCCATGTTGTAACCCTAGTGACAAAACTTACGCTTAACATTTTTTTTGTAATACCAAAACAAACATTGTTTTACTTTTAAAGTTTAAAAAGCGCCTTGTTGCTGCAACTTTTTTTTAACCTAAGTTAGAATATAGAGATCTGTTTTATATGAGCACCCCTGCCACTTTTCTTGGTAAGATTAATACTGTGTACCATGCTGCTATGATGTTCATCACCAAGTTTGACCCATCACTGTCAGCTATACCTAAAAGTGGGATGGCCTTCTCTGTCCACCAGGCGGTTAACTCACTGCTACAATTTTATTTAAAGCTTTACTTGGACTTCTGTCTGCTTACATTTGTAATCTAATCACATGAAGAGATGTTAAATCTCATGCTTTGCTGTCCAATAACGATTTGTTGCTTTCTGTTCCTTTTGTCCACACTGAGCTTGGGAAAAGGGCTTTTGCCCTTTTTCATGCCAGTTTTTAAAATGCTGAAGAAAACATTTTCAAAATTCAAAAATTTGAAAAATACAGTAAAATAAGATGTAAAAATCTGTAAAAATGTTTTGATAAAACAAAAAAAAGAATATAAACACAAATTTATGCAGCACAAAAAAGAAGAAAAAAATGAATAAAATATAAAGTAAGATGAGTGGTTTACAACGAAGAATTAACAGAATGAATGACCTTTGAACTCTTGAGCTCTCAGCTAAACTGCAGTTCTTTTCCAGACTTTATAACTTCTGGAAAAAACGACTTCAGGTTCTGAAACACCATCAGTCTTTGTGGACTTCAGTGCGAGTGATTTTGAAAGATCTGGTAAAACTCAAATATGAAAAAGAAGATTTACAAGATGAACTGCACAGCAGTTCCTTGGTCAACAGCCGGGTAGCTGCTTTCTGCAGCAGCTAAAGGATATTCAGAGAATATTGGTAAACTTTGGGGTACCAAGAGGTGCAGGAATCCAAGAGTGTGTGGTCCAAGTTAAGAGCTCCCAATATTAGAGAGAAAGGAAACAGAAGACGTCTCAACACTCCAAGTAAGAATGAGAAGATGAAGTGCAGTTCTCCATCAGTCCACCGGGGGAGCTGCAGCACAATAATTTTACACGTGATGCTGAAAGAAACTGTGGAGTTCATCTCAGATCAGTTCATGCTTCAGCTCTGACATTTATTTCCACTTCCTCTGATTCCTCCATCACTCTGCTCTCCACCTCCCAGAAACACCAGTAAGAACATTTCTGCAGACCATCAGGAGGAGCAGAGACTTTAGTCCCTCCACCTGTGAAAGAATAAAGAAACATACAGATGAAGGAGTGTGTCCTCATCCTCTGCTGTCAGTAGGTGATGTAAAAGATGACAAGAAGCTGCTAGTCTAAATAGAACTGAAGCTTTTCTTCAGGGCAGCAGCTTCCTGTCATCTTCACCTGTTCTGCAGCTTCTGCTGCTCTGATTGGCTGATAGTTGCTCTGAAGTCTGTCATCATTCTTCTCAAAGAAACTTTGCATTTGGAAGCAGCTGGACTGACTCCAACCCTCTACTGACCTCAGAGTCTGCAGTTTGAAGTTTGGATTCTCCACCAGATCCTGGAGCTGCTGAACATCTGAATCCTGGAGGTTGTTGTTTCTCAGGTCCAGTTCTGTCAGGTAGGACGGGTTGGACTTCAGAGCTGAGGCCAGAGCAGTACAGCTGATCTTTGTCAAACTGCAGTTCATCAACCTGAATACATAAAAAGGAGTTCCAGTTTTTCTGAACAGAACCAAACAGAACCATCTGACAGAGATAGACAGCTGTTTGAGGCCCCAACAGCCCCTAATCAAAGAGTCAGTAATCCTGCTGCAGATTCTGTGCAGGAGTTCAGTTTGGGAATAAGAGCATGACAGAATGTGTCACAATCCTGCAGCTGATTCTGAAGAACATCGGCAGGAAATGACTCCGAAATTGTAATCACTCAAATCTGTATGTAGGCTGAACATCAGTAAAGTTAATTTGGTCAGAAAACCTAGAAGATCTGTGACAGGAACAGAGAACTGACCTCAGAGTCTGAAGTTTGCAGTCTACGATCTTCAGGAGACTGTACAGATGAAATACTCCTAAATCCTGTAGACCGTTGTTCAAGCTCAGGTCCAGTTCTGTCAAATTGGACGGGTTGGACTTCAGAGCTGATCCCAGAACAGAACAGCTCTTCTCTGTCAAACTGCAGTCTTCCAACCTGAAAGCAGACAGTAAAGTGTGTGATAACAGTCAGACTGCAGAGTTCTGATGGTTCTGCTGTCAGTACTGACAGTGAAGTGGGTTCTTCTGAACATACGTCCACTGGAAGAAATGATTTCCTGACTTTAATTGATTCCAACATGAAGCTTCAGCAGCCTGTCTGACTCTAATCTAGTGGACATCTGCCAAAGCTCCAAACTGACCACCAACTTCCTCTGAGACTCAAGACGTTTCCATCACACCTCAGTGGAGCTGCAGGTCCAGCTGGACCAGAGACTTTCATGGACTTGTCCTTGTCCAGTAAGAAGGAAGGAGGAGAATTCATGTCCAACTGAAGAGTGAGTGACTCCTCTATTACAGCTGCAGATCAGCCTCTGCAAGTTTACTCTTTTTTTTTCATTTCTCTTCATCAAAACTCTTTCTCTGGTTTTCACCTCTAGTCTGCGCTCACACTTGTGTCTGTGTGTACATAAATGCACGCTGTCATGCTCTTGTAGTCTGTGCAGCTGCGGTCAATCCTCTCATCCCTCTGACTACCTGGGGGGGATATAAAAATGGGCATCTGATGCACAGTGTATAACCCCGCCTACTTCCTGTTAGCCAGCACTCTTGTTTTTTGGGTAAGGTTAGCAATGCTGTCTCCCTAAGAGTGATTGGTGAAAGTTAATTTTTTAGTCATTAATAATGACTTTGTATTCAGTCAAACAAAGAACTCCAGCATCCGAAGCAGCTACCTTGGTTTGCTGAGCACACGGTGTAGGTACCATATGTGTTCGACCTGCCAGATCGACACAGGGGCTTGCTACTAATGGTGATGTCACACTACAGTAACACAACTTTGACAAACTACTTAAGCTATCTCTGAATTCCTTCACTACTCCCTATTTAGATCATTAGCCAGAATGCTGTTTGAATTCAGACATAGTCTTAGTGTCGAGATCTGCTCGGGCCAACAAGTAATTTGTTCAGTCGCAATCTTACACATCAGCGTAAAGCTGTACAGACAATCAAATATTGCAACGTCATCACTAGCTGCAAGTGTTTTAACTGCTACGTGTCTTAGTCAGGACTGCCTCTGGGTTCCCCGAGCCCATAAATGCTCCAGGGTGGCTTTGTTTTTGTTTTTTTCTCTAGACCCACTTTTCCACATTTTCTGCTCATAAATGCGGTAAAAATTTCTGCAAGTCAGACTGACCTGAAGCTTCACTGTTTTTGTTCTCCCCAAAGAATTGTCTTTGCTAAGCTAACTTACAGAAAAGTTGAGTTTGCTGCAGAAGCAAAACTCATGTTAAAAAGCTGAGCTAAGAGAGAATGCGTCTATTGTAAAACAGAAGCAGCAAGTGAAGAAGAGCCACAAAAGCAGGTGTGAAACATTCCTACAAGCCTAATGTTTGTCTTTCTTTGGCTTTATTGGAAAAGGTCTTAAGGTAAAGGAAAGCTTGTAGAAAAATCAAGTCACTGCACTGACTCCAACATGTGATCCAACTTTGCAGCAGTGAATGACGTGTTAAGAAAATCTTATTATGTTCTTCTGATCCTTCAGGGAGTTCAGCTTATTTACTGACCTCAGAATCTGCAGTTTGCAGTCTGGACTCTCCAGAAAATCTTGCAGATGAAGAAATCCTGAATCCTGCAGGTTGTTCCGGCTCAGGTCCAGTTCTGTCAGATTGGACGGGTTGGACTTCAGAGCCGAGCCCAGAACTTCACAGCTGTTCTCTGTCAAACTGCAGTCTTTCAACCTGAAAGCAGACAGAAAAGTGTGTTCAGGAGCAGAGAAGCTTTATTAACAAGAATACTAGTTAAAAAAAAGCATAATTAGTCTGACACTGTCAGTTTGAAACTGCAGCTGTTCTGTGAAATGATTTGAGGACATTATCAGAGCTGCATATGTGTCTTAAAATTATTCAGTAATTATTAAAGGAAAAACATAAATTCATGAAAAGAAATCTTCCAAATATGAGATGACCTCAGAATTGTGATTCTAGCAATCCTGGATTTCATTGTGTGTTTAAGACAATTAGGAATATTTGATGCAGAACAAAAATTGGTTTTAAATATTTGCTCTGTGGACTCGTCATGTGCTGCATGGTGATAATTTCAGGATTATTTTGTCTGCTCGTCTCAATGCCACTGTGAAAAACCAAGTGTGGCAAATGAACTCTAATCTTGCGATTATTGCGGGAGGATTGAAGAAGGAACTGCAACCGCTGGACATCGTTGTAAACAGGGCTTTCAAGGTAAAGTTGTGAACTGTGTGGGAGCGATGGATGAGAGATGGCAAGCACAGTTTTACAAAGACTTGGAGGCAGCGCCAACGAGTTATGCTACAATTTGTGACTGGATTGCAGATGCTTGGTCTTACGTGTCCGCTTGTACTGTTGTTCGAGCTTTCGCAAAAGCCGGCATCATTTCTGAGGAGCCGCACAGCAACGAGACTGACTCTGACATTGACTAGAGGGAATCTGGCGTACTAGTGGAAGAACTAGCCCAGCTGTTTATGTCGGGTACAGAAGACGAGGACTTTGATGGATTTGTGGATGAGGATTGATTTAAAAAATGTGAGTACATTGCTAAAAACTTAAATAAAGTACAACCGAATTCAGTTTAGCTCCCGTTGCCTTTTTAAAAACACACGCCAACATGAATGCTTCAAGCCAGCGTACTGGCATGTTTTACCACGCACGCGCCCAATAAGACGGTGCGTCTAATGTGTGTGTTAAATACAGAAATCTCACTCATAACTGAGAATGCGCCTTTTAATGCGGTGCGCGATATGGTCGCGAAAATACGGTACTTATATAGGGCTTCCCTACTTTCTTACAAGAATGTAGCCACAAGCCAGGGTCTCATCGTCCAAGGCTTGGATAAATACAAAGTATTGTGACAGGAATGGCATCTGGCGTGAAATCTTTGCCAAACCAAATATGCGAATCAGACCTATGATAGCCATACTGGATCAGTCAAGGCCCGGGTTACCAGGGGTTAACCATTGGTACTACCGACAGGGTGCCAGTGGAAATTGGACTACTGTTGGTTGAAGAAGGAGAGGAGGAAGGCGTGTTCATAGGAAGAGAAAGAAGAGGAAAGTCATGAATGTTGGACTAAGAGTAGGGACTTTGAATGTTGGAACTATGACAAGAAAAGGTAGAGTTATTTGACATGATTCAGAGGAGGAAAGTAGACATACTATGTGTCCAGGAGACCAGGTGAAAAGATAACAAGGTTAAAAGCTTAGAAGCAGGGTTCAAGTTGTTGTATCATGGTGGAGATGAAAAGAGAAATGGAGTAGAAGTTATCTTAATGGAGGAGTTTGGTAGGAGTGTTGTGGAGATAGAAAGTGTATCAGAGTGATGAGTCTGAAGACAGAAATGGAAGATGTGATGTTTAAAGTTGTTAGTGGGAATGACCCACGAGTAGGATGTGAGCTGGAGGAGAAGGAGAAATTCTGGTTGGACCTTGATGAAGTGATGATGAGCATCCCTAGAGTGAGAGAGTTGCCATGAGGGCAGATTTCAATGGACATGTTAGTGCAGGAAACAGAGGTGATGAGGAGGTGAAAGGCAGGTTTGGTATCCAGGAGAGGAATGTAGGACAGATGGTGGTTGATTTCACAAGAAATACGGGAATGGATATAGTGAGTACGATCTTTGAGAAGAAGCAAGAAGAACATAGGATGATAGACTACATCATGTGTAGACGTGTAATCTGAAGGAGATCAGTGACTGCAAAGTAGTAGTTGGTAATAGTGTTTCCAGACAGCTTAGGATGGTGGTGTGTGGGATGACTCTGGTGATGAAGAAAATGAAGAAACAAAGGACAAAGGCAGAGAAGAGGACAAACTGGTGGAAGCTGAAAAAGGAATTTTAAGAAAAAGTTGAAACAAGCTCAGGGTTTGTCAGGGGGTACTTCCAGATGATTGGCTAACTGCGGCTAATGTGATCAGGAAGAAAGGTAGGAGTGTACCAGGTGTTTTATCAGGAAAGAAAGTTAAAAAGAAGACTTGATGGTGGAATGAGGGGTTGCAGGAGTGTATACGGAAGAACAGGCTAGTTAAGAAGAAGTGGGACACTCAGAGGGCTGAGGAGAGTAGACAGGATACAGATTAGCAAGGCAGAGAGACTGAGATGGTAAGAACATGCAGCAAGTTATGGTGATAAAAGATAGAGGTGATGATGTATGGACAGGTGTCAGTTGTGCAATGGAAAGATGAACAATACTTTGGATATTTGAAGAATAAGGAAACTGAGAGAGAACAAAAATACACTAGGTGACTGTTGTGGAACAGGAAGTAACAAAGATAAGTAAGGGTGAGGTGGGGGCCATTGAAGAGGATGAAGAATGGAAAGGCACTTGGTCCTGAAGATATACAGGGGTTAGACAAAATAATTGTAACACTACACTTTTTAATGCTCCGATCCATACTGCCCATATCATTAAAATTGGTATGACGAGCATGAAACTGAGCTGGAACACATGGAATGGCCCCCTCAATCTTCGGATCTCATTATCATTGAGGATTTGTGGTGTATACTCGAGCGACAAGTCAGGAATCGCTACCCTCCCGTTTGAAGGAGCTGGAGCAGGTTTTGATGGAAGAGTGGCTGAGAATTCAGATGGAAGAAGTCAAAACACTTCATGATTCCATACCGAGACATATTGAAGCTGTATTGAAGGCAAAAGTTAGTCCAACTCCATAGTAAATAAAGTTTCTCCAAATGTAACACGTGTTCCAGTTATTACACACGTGGACAAAATTGTTGGTACCCCTCAGTTAAAGAAGGAAAAACCCACAATTCTCACTGAAATCACTTGAAACTTACAAAAGTAACAATAAATAAAAATGTCTTGAAAATTAAATAATCAAAATCAGCCATCACTTTTGAATTGCTGATTAACATAATTATTTAAAAAAAACAAACTAATGAAACAGGCCTGGACAAAAATGATGGTACCCATAACTTAATATTTTGTTGCACAACCTTTTGAGGCAATCA
>JANSVH010014454.1:0-13249 GCA_030512385.1 Oryzias dopingdopingensis | reverse complement strand
TTTTTTCTTATGGTCAACGGAAGAAGCTCCTCTGTTTGCTGCTGCTTTCATGTCTGCTCGTTGCAAAAGACAAACAGACTGATTTTACTCTGAACAACGGAAGCCCACAAGAGCAGAGGGTGGGGAAAATCAAATCTCGATTTTCCAAATATAAATCATCTAAAACAAAAAATGTAAATTAATTAATGATGTCAATATATCGCTCAGCCCTAATATAAAACAATTGACTTTGAATTGACTGTCTTTCACATCAACTAAGTGAAATTTAGAGTTTTAACTATTGTGTCTATTTGATAAATACTGCTTTTTATTTTCTCCCCACCACAGCAACTATCTGTCTGTGGGTGTGTGGGTGTGTGGGTGTGTGGGTGGGTGGGTGGGTGTGTGGGTGGGTGTGTGTGTGCATAAATATTTGTGTGCTCTACTGATTAGGTTCCCTCTTGTTTGACTGTCTTTTCTGTTACCCATCATTTCTTAGTGCATTTGCATGTACAGTTCTTACAAGCATTGTTGTGAATGTGCAAGTGTGTGTGAGTGAGACTCCATACATGATGTCTACAAACTAAGCTGCTCCTCTGTCCATCAGGAAACAAAGATTGACTGTGTGCGCGTGGCCACCAAAGGTAAGCAGAGTTTTGTTTCCTGTAGTTATCACACAAAACTATATGTGTTGTGATTTTTTGTTTCTATTGCTGTCGACTTTTTGAAAGACTATGGATGGAAGAAAATCTGTTTTTGAGAAACCTAAAAAATTTAGAAGTTGATGATTTTTTTACTCTGAAACTCCACTTTAACTGAATGTTAAAGTTATGTTAAGCCAAATATTAGGGATCGAAAGTTTGGGCACCCCAGGTAAAATGTCATATTATTATGCATAAAGAACCCAAGTAAACATTGAGAAATCTCCTAAAGACATCAGTTTATGACATTATTTTATTATGTCATAAAATCAGGCTTTTATCTATCCCTTTCAAAATAACAGAAAACAAAATAATGGCGTCTGCAAAGGTTTGGGCACCCTACAGAATTGATAGTATGATCCGCCCCCTTTGGAAAAGCTGAGACCTGACAGTTCCATGGATTGTTCACAATCATGGTTTGCAAAGACCAGCTGATTTGAGTCTCAAAGATTGTAAATAATCTGAGTCATGTGACCTCGCTCCAACAATCAGCATCATGGGTTCTACCAGCAGTTGTCCAGAACATTGAAACTGAAACTAGTTGATGCTCACAAAGCAGGAGAAGCTGTAAGAAGATAGCTAAGCCTTTTCAGATGAAAATATCCTCTGTTCAGAATGTCATTAAGAAATATCAGTCAACAGGAACAGTGGAAGTTAAAGCAAAATCTGGAAGATCAAGAAAAATCTCAGACAGAGCAGCTCACAGGATTCTGAGAAAAGCAAATCCAAACCCATGTTTGACTGCAGCATCCCTCCAGAAAGACCTGCAGACTCTGGAGTTGTGCTGCACTGTTCTACTGTCAACAGATACTTGTACAAAAATGAGCTTCAAAATTCAACCTTCGAAGTTCACAAATGAACATAGAAACAAGCCTGATGCATTTTGGAAACAAGTTCTGTGGACCGACCCGGTTCAGATGGAACTTTTTGGCTGCAATAAGCAAAGGTACGTTTGGAGAAGAAAGGATCCAGAGTTTCATGAAAAGAACCTCTGTTCAACTGTTAAGCATGGGGGTGGATCAATCATGATTTGGGCTTGTATTGCAGCCAGCGACACAGGAAACATTTCACCAGTAGAAGAAGAATTTCAGTAAAGTTTGGACACTAACTTGATGCCATCTGTGAAAAAGTTGAAGTTGAAGAGAGGATGACTTCTATAAATGATAATGATCCTAAACACACCTCCAAATTCACACTGTCTTACATTAAGAGGCAGAAACTGAAGGTTTTGCAGTGAACTTCCCAATCATCTGACCTCAACATCATTGAAAATCTATCTAGACCTAAAAAGAGCAGTGTGGAACAAACATCCCAGAAATCTCCAAGAACTGGGAGACTTTTGGAAAGAAGAATGGATGAAGAAACCTCAAACAAGAACTGAGAGACTCTCGGCTGCTACAGAAAGCGTTTATAAGCTGCGATACTTACCAAGGTAAATACAAGGTACTAACTCTGCAGGGTGTCCAAACTTTTGTATACACCATCGTTTTGTTTTCTGCTATTTTTTCTGCCCTTTCAAAATAACAGAAAACAAAATAAATGGAAATACTGCCTAATTATTTTGACATATTAAAATAATATCTCATTTGTAAACTAATATCTTTAGAAGATCTGTCCTTGGGTTCTTCATGCACGATAATAGAACATTTTAGCTGGGGTGCCAAACTTTCGATCCCCAATGTGGACATTGACTGCACAAGCCTCCATAAACACACATCCATACAGACCCATACATGTATGTTTAGCACCAATTTTCCAATTCTGATTTGCTAAAGACCCTGAAAGTCATTTACTCAATCACAGGGCACCCTGTTCTGTGTCCTGATTGGCTGGAGACCTTGTCAATCAATCTCCTCCATGCTGTGTCTCCTTCTGCAGAAACTCAGACCTCCAGATCTTCTTAAATTTTTCAATATGATCAGATATTTGTTTTTATTCTATAATCCTGGACTTATTTGTCTACGAAGGTTTGAACTTTGAGAGTTTAAAGAGAGAAAAGTGTGAAAATGTTTTTGTCTGTCTGAGAAAAGTGGTGAAAGTGTGTAGTGCGGAGTGAAACATCTGTAATCCAAATTCATGGATTTTACCTTCACAACTTCTTTACATTAGTTATATATTTTAAATATTAATTTTAGCTGTTAGCCGACAAACTGGCCCCGGCCCCCCATTCGAGAAGGAAAGTCATGTGGCCCTCACAAGAGAAAGTTATGTGGCCCTCACAAGAGAAAGTTATGTGGCCCTCACAAGAGAAAGTTATGTGGCCCTGACAAGAAAAAGTTATGTGGCCCTGACAAGAAAAAGTTATGTGGCCCTCACAAGAGAAAGTTATGTGGCCCTCACAAGAGAAAGTTATGTGGCCCTCACAAGAGAAAGTTATGTGGCCCTGACAAGAGAAAGTTTTGGGACCCCTGTTTTAAATCACTGCACAGCCTTCTACAAAACGAATGTTTTGCTTCATCTTCTGGACAAAAACAAGCAGTAAGAGGTGAATTTTCTCTCTGAACTGATGCTTTATTGAACCTATCATGACATCAGGATATGTATCACTTTTCTTTGCCGCTGCAGTCGAGGCCGGCCAGGTGATGTATTCATGTTATCATGACAACGGGCCGCACCACCAATCAAATAGTCCACTTTTTGTGGGAATGTAATCTAAACCCAAAAAAAAATAAAGTACTAAAGATCAATCGAACATTCCTTTCTTCTGTAAGTGACAATGTTATAAGTGGGATAGGGCCCGACGAAGGGTGCATTGTCAGAAAAGAATACATGCCATGGAAGCCTGAAACTCTCGACGCAAAGCAGAAGATGGTCGTTTCTGATGTGTAATTCATTTGCGTTACTAAATATTAACTTTTTTAAAATTTGCATTTGTTAACGCTTTTACGTTGACAGCCCTAATTTTTACTGTGATGATGCTTTTCAGCCCAGGCTTCCTTAAAAAAGAGATCTCCTCTCAATGGGACCTCCTGGTAAAATGAAGATTAAATACATTTTTAAAAAATTGCTCGTGGTTGACAATCTAATTCATAGGGGATATTGGCTCATTTTGAAGGATCTGATTCGTTCTGATTCACTGATCTGAAATAGATCCAGTATATCTTTATCCAAAACTTCAACCAGTGTGACTCAGAGATAAAAAAAAAAAAAAAAAACTGCTATTGAACATTACTAGAAAAGTTTTCCAGATTTCTTCTATTTCTTCAAGATAATCAAGTGTAAATTAAATACGTGTACAAACAAACAAGTAAACAAGAATCTACTCATATTTTAGTTTTAGAAAGTTCACTGTTATTTTTCCACATCAAAATCATCAAAAGGGAACATTATTGGAACATTCTAGCACACTATGGTCACATGACTGCTAAATTCAAAGTGTTTCCACACGTTAGACTGGAATGATGGTTGATCAGTTTTTGCTGCATCACGTGTGTTGTCCGCTGTGATGCACTTGATGGTTTTTACATTATGGTAAAATAAACCTTCTGTGTGTCAATCCAAATGGTATTTTCCAGTATTTATGAAATCAAATTATTTGGACTAAAATATGAACTATAGCAAACACAGTGTCGTGGTAAAACACAAAATCTGAAGGACCGAACCATTCCAGGTACATTTCAGTGCTCCACATGGTATCAGTGTTTCCAAATGACCTATTGCTAAGCAGTTCTGATGGCTAATTGACTGGTTTGTCAGTCAAGTTTAGGTCAACTGTCAAGTTTAGGTTAGCCAATCGATTAGTCTCCTTGCCAAATTATGAGCATAGTCCCTTTCAAGGATCTAGTTCAGCTGGAGTTAAGGCTTCATGTTAAGAGTGTTGTGATTAAAGTGTGATGTCAGATCTGATGCTGAAGGTCTTCGATTTCTTCAATGTTTCCATTTCTGAGAGTATAATCTAAATCAAGTCTAAAACGTGATCATATTAGTTGTGTTGAATTGAAATTGCACCAATTGCATTTGGGGTAAGACATTTGCTAAATAAAAACACCACAATTTTGAAAAAACTCGCATTTATGGAAAAAAAAGTGTTTACACTTGGAGGAGGTGCTTTTTTTGGGCTTATCAAATAAATGAATAAAGGTGCATAGAGACCGGCGTTTAGGGTGGCCCCTTTCAATGAAAAGTCTATGCAAACGCGTAATTTCGGGCTTCCGCGTCTCAAAACACACGTGTTCACGCCTTGCTACGCAACTTTTTAATTCAGGTCGCAGGCTCCGTGTACATTTACATTTAAATCAGGTGATCATTGATCGTGCGCTGAAAGTCAAACCTTTCATGCTAAATCGCAGCAATGCGGCACCGTGACCAATCAGGGATTCAGATTTGGGAGTGGCGCGTCAGTAGCGTACGCTTCAAAGCACGAAAGTAGCAACCGTTGCAGACATGATCACGAAAGAGAAATTAATAATTGCGGTTTGTGCCCATCTGGGTTATTATGACCCCAAGACGAACATTTAAAGGAACAGAGATGTGAAAACAAAAAGTCTGGAGCAAGATTTTCGGGATTTACACCGCTGTGACTTTGCGGACTGAGACTGTACCTATTGTAGATGGCGAATTACCCCTAGTAAACATTAAAAACACAAAGGAAGAAGAATCTTCTCCCTGCTACTACCTGCGTGACCGCCACCTGCTGGCAGCGCGTTTATGAAACTGCGCATAGTGCGTTCTTGAATGCACCATGCGCATCTGGTGTGTGTGCACATGATGACACCAACATCTCCTTTGATAGATGCGTGCTGGCGCTGTAGCAGAGATCTGAATATATCTTGTCGTGTTATCAAACAGAAAAAGGGTGCAACTGCTTACTTGTTTGAACATTTATTTTTTAATACTGCTGAGCAGGCTTCTCACATGCCTCTGTGGGTTTGGCTCATTGACACACTGTATATAGAAACGGTAAATGGTGTTGCTGCTCGGCATGTGATGTCATCCAATGGCTCCCTTTTTATGAAAAACTTTAAGCAGTGAGTTGGTTTGTGTTAATTCATATAATTAGGGTTTAATGGAAACGGTGTAATTGTGAAATTGTGGGGTTTTTTTTACATTTCTAGAATTTTGATAATGTTTTGCACATATGTGTAATAGTTAGTTAACACATTTACAAGCATTATTAATGTCTCTATAGGATGCTTTTGATACATTTATTGACCTTATAGATGTCTAACAAAATGTTATTAACCTTCATAAGACTCATGAACAAACTTTGTTAACACATTAATGAGCATTATTCATGTGTTAGAGCTTAGTCAAATATTTATTAGCATTAAAGATGTCTTGCAAATACCTGACAGTGTTAATAAGATTCATTAACTTCTAAAGTCAGACCATTGTCTTCAAAGACCATGATAGTAAACTGCTTACGAGCTTGATAATGTATGAACTAACTTGTTCTAACCATGTCCTAACCCTAGTCGATCAGTGACAGTGTGGGAGAGAGCTTCTAGTTCAGTGCTGCGGCATTGCACCCTCCCCATGTGCAGTAAGTGTCTGCCTGCACCAGGTTCAGACTTGTTCTGCCGGTCTGGTTCTTCTCTCTTCAAAGATAAACTTCAACGTAAACCAACTTCATTCTTTGGCACTCGAGCAGAAACACTTCCTGCTCTTTGACAGCAGCTGCTACTGCAGGCAGGGAGCACGCTTCACTGTCCGAGACGCTGGTCTGGGTTTGAGACTGGATCTGGACGTTAATGGTGTAGATGACACCCCTGCTCTAGTGAACAGCCCTCTAATCATCTAATCAAGCTCTTCCTTTAGCATCGTTTTAGCCAGGTTGTTGTTGTTGTCAGGGCTGTAACTTCTGATGCAATTGTCCAGTAAAATTTCTCATCAGGGTTGCTGCTGTTTGGAACCTAAGTTGCTCATTGTTGGATCTACACTATGTTACAGTATCTGCTGCACTTTTATGTTACTGATGTGTGCAGTTCCTGCCTTTGGTTGGTCTGTGATATCTGTCTAGTTTATTTTAGCTCGGAGGCGTTGAGTCACATCTCATTTGTTTGTTCCACAGCAGCAGTTTGTTTGGAGGAGACTTCAAAGCCACCAGCATGTTGCTCTGGTTGCTGATGGCACTGGGCCATGTTGGTGATCAAGCCTACGTGATGTTACTGCAAGTCCCAGCAACGAGGAGATGAGCAGATAAGATCAGAGGATGGAAAGAAGGGATTGAAGATGCGCAGAGAATAAAAGGCAACAGGTACGACTGGTTTCAAATAAGCAGCCAGAGGTTGGAATATTTTCCAGCATGTGGTAGATGACACCATATTGTGACATGATTGGAGGCAAGGGGATTCTGCAGTGAAACCTATGCTC
The DNA here is from genome assembly GCA_030512385.1 of Oryzias dopingdopingensis. Taxonomy (NCBI): domain Eukaryota; kingdom Metazoa; phylum Chordata; class Actinopteri; order Beloniformes; family Adrianichthyidae; genus Oryzias; species Oryzias dopingdopingensis. The sequence continues at coordinate 6,257 of JANSVH010014454.1, read as the reverse complement.
TGCTAGCACTGTGCTTTGGATCACACTGACCAATGATGCTGAAATGTCCTGTCTTTCTTTTGATGGCAGTTGCTTTCTGTCTCCTTTGGTGAGTGCCACTCTCAGAAGTTCCTGGGCTGCTGGCAGCAGCTGGGCAAGTCAGGGGGTGCAGAGGTCACACACTGATGTTGCAAGCTCTTAAGGAGCAGCTTTTTCCTGGCAGTCAAAACTTGAGTTGAGTGGTCATGTAGTTTCTCCTTGATTTTTATCAAAGTTTGAGTCACAAAAGATGCAAACATCATCCGGCTGCAGATCCTATCAGAGAAGAAGTGATAGAGATAGGACCGGCACTGTCATGCCTCTTTGAGAAGACAGTACGTTTCTGTGAGTTGTCCTCAGATAAGGCTTCTCACGACACCAGCAACAACCAGGATGAAAGCTTTGCAACAAGCAATTGCACGCAAGTTCTGCAGCTCACAGTGGCTGCAAGCAGCATGGAATGGGCCGTTACCGCCATTTGATTGTTTGGATCTTTGCTTCCACAGTTTTGATTCTGTGGCTTTGAAGCTGAAATTATTTTTTTTCCCTGCGCAACTGCAGCTTGTTTATAGGGGCTACTGCTACCCTCTATCATCTGCCCATCATCCACCCGCTGCTGCAGCTACAGCTTGAACCCTAGTAAGAACCTGGAAGTCCTCCTTCTTCTGCAGACCCCCTTTGAGGAGAGTCTGACACAGTCAGTCGAACCCTGACCTCCTTCAGTCTGTGATCCAGTGGTTGTTAGCTCCTGCTGGGGGACAGATACAAACATCAGAAGCATCTCAGCATCTATCAGTCATTTATATCTAGATTTTTATCATTTAATTTATTTTTCCTTTTTATCATTCTCTTGTTTTTTTTGTAAATAACCAGGGAAGCTAACATCAGTAAAAAAGTACAGTCAGTTTAGCCAAGTCAACAACCTAAAATATTTTCTACTTAAAATGTTGAAAGTTTATTTATTCACATTTCATTTAAGGTATGGATCAGCGCTGAAAAGTCAACATGGGTGCAGTGAAGACAGCAGCAGCATTTTCATTTTAAAACATGTACATAGAATAAGATTTTGTGTTTGTGACAGTCTCTTGGATTTTCAGAACACTGTATGAGCTCATTTTATCCCAACATTTATGAAGTTTATCTAACAAAAACTGAAATGGCAGACAGGTAGATTTGTAAATTTGCGTACAAAATCTTGTTGGAAATTTTTTCAGAGGGAGCATGTCCAGAGGATTCTGAATTCCTGTTGAGCGGTAATGGTCAGAGCGGCCCTTTGTAAATAAACATGAACTTAAGTGATAAAATAAACTCATACAATGAAAGAAAGACAGTCATTTTTTAGCAGATCCACATTTTTGGGTCCCCACCGTTTCGTGTTCCTGTTTCTGTGTCCTGCTCAGACTGAAACCAGTCAAACTCAGACGGGGTTGTCAGTTCATCTGCAAATGTGCTTCACCACCCATCCCCCTTCTGTATCACAGTCATGTAGCATCACATTGAAAACACCCATTAGTGCAGAGCCACATCAGAGTAAAGGGGGCAGATGTGTCATTGTTTGGAAAGGTATCTGATGTCAGCAGACAGGAGAATTTATTCTACATAGATTAAGAAGAGGCTGAGGAAGTAGTTGACGGTGTGTGTTGATGCAGGGCAAGGAGGGAGATAAGGGGGCAGGATGAGTTGACTGTTGGAAAATATATAGAATTACATGGTTCAGGAGTATCTCACCCTTTACCTGGTTTACAGGTGAGGTGATTGTTGAAAGGCTCTGCATGGGCTTATCAGAGAGCAGCCTACTTCCATGGAGTCATGCAGGTGAAGTCATGCCCTATGCTCGGACCAGTCCAGTTTAGCTGCTGTCGCCTTCAGAACCTCAGACATGAATGGACCAGACTTTTCAAAGCATTGTTCAAACAAGGTTCCGATCCAGACATTCTGTTACTGGGTCTCCTACCTGTTACTGATCCAGATGAAGCCAATCACTCAGAGTACAGCCAATGATTGTTCAGGTCAGAAGATCATAGTCTGCCCACTAAGCCTTCTCTGGACCAGAACATAGATGTGGTGCATAAGAGGAGTTGAGAAGCAGACTACAGGAATGAGGTGTTTTCTTGAACGAAGGGGTAGACAGTTCAGGTGTAGGACAGCAGATAGTCCTGTCCAGACCCGTTTCTGTCAAAACAGCATTTGTTCGCCGCTCAGCTCGAGTCCAAACAGCAGCTCTTTGATCCGCTGCTGCTGGCTCTCACTTTTAGGGAGGGGTCTTAGAAAACAGGGGTTCCTAGAAGCTCCCAGTGTTGGTCAAGTTTCATGAAAGATCAGCGGGACGGGTTTTATATTAGCTTTGTTTGTAGGTAATAGTAGTAGGAGAACATAGGACAGAACATTGAACAGGAGAACTTTGGGCTAGTGGCAAACTAGTGGTGTGTGTGTGTGTGTGTGTGTGTGTGTGTGTGGTGGTGGGGGGGGTCTAGGGAATGTGTATGGAGGCCAAAGGACAACTCCTTTAACTGATGTGAGACCCTTTATAATGTTCTAGAACAGAATGGTTCCTGTGGACCTAAATAAGTGATCACTTGAGACGGTTCCATCCAAACACAGACACTGCTTGAAGTAAGTTTTATAAATTATGTTTATTATCATGGTAGTCATTTCTGGAGGTTACATGTGAGTGAAAGTTAAATATAGATTCCCCACATTCCCTGCCAAACTGACAGATAAAACCGCCTCTTGTCTGCAGGTTTTGAACCGAATCGGTCCGTGAAGTTGGCTCACAGTTCACTTGTGGTTCTGGTTTGGTTTGATTCTCTGATTTTTATCTGCAGTTTTCCAGTAAGGCTTCAGTGTGTGTAGTAGTTCAGTCAAAAACAAAGCAGCAACTGCTCTCTTCAATCTCTGCTGGATCCTGGCTCTGCTCAGGGACCAACCCCGTCCAGAGAAAGGTCAGGGGGTGTGGTTTGAAGCTTTACGAACCCCACAAACTAAAAATTGAATTTTCAGGTGAGGGTTCTCATGCTGTGTTCAGGTATATGCCATCCAGATGGAGGCTTCTTAACAAAGTCTAAAACTCATACTGTGGCCCCCAAGCAAGAATAATCAGGTAAGAAATCCTCTGCTGCGTGTGACCAACCGGAGGAGCAGTTACCATGACATCAGAGGCATTAGTAGTCATTGTAGCGGTACGTGTTGGGGTAGGTGTAGTGGTAGTCGTAGCTTTCAGCACGCTCTGTTTTGGTCTGCAGGGACTCAGGGGGAAAGGACAGAGACTTGATGACCCCCCCAGATTCCTCTGTCACTTTCACCTCAGTAGAATATGAGGAAGAGGAAGTGTCGTCCAGCAGAGAGGAGCAGCCAGAGAGACCCAGCTGTTTGGAGGGGTTGCAGGGCTGGTAGGATTGGAGTCCAGCTGCAGGTTTAGGGCACGACTGATATTGGGGCAGAGCACCTGGGGGCTTTGGGCACGGCTGATAAGACACCTAAGAAAGAGACAAAAGGTTTTATTTTACCCAAGCATGTTTATTGTTGCAGAAGTTGACGGTGACTATAGTTACCCCACCACCACACTCATGCACATTCTGTGGAAAAGGCGAGTGCCTTTCCTCATAGACTCACCTTGGTTGTGGTAGTGATTATTGTCTGCAGTGGTGTGGGTGACCCTGGAGTGTTGCTAGGGTAACGGCAGGGGTACTCCGCGCTGTAATAGTGGTGGTTCTCCCCATATGGGGCAGTGCTCTTTAGCAGTTCCTTCCAAGCTGGAGGGGGTTTTGTCTGGGGCTCAAAGGAGGATGAGGATAGAGGAGCTGAAGATGGGGAGGAGGTCGAGGAGGAACCCAACACCGGCCCCACCCTGCAAACAACCAAGGGCCAAGGTTTAGGATGAAACAAATTTAGATCAGATTATAAGTGTCAAACTGTCTTTATTTTTTGCCATTGTAGTTTTTGGAACATTTTAAAAGAATTCCGGTTGTTTTCATTCACACTCAGTTTCAGTAGAACTGAACTTTCAACCACTTTCTGTTCAGAAAGTGGTTGAAAGTAAAGTTCTACTGAAACTCAACCTAAAGCTGTGTTCACATTGAACGTGATTGACATGGAAAACAGTTTCAATGTAAAGTCAATGGTAAATTCATGATCTGGAATCCTACGGCGTGATTTGAGGGACAGGATGGCAGTCTGGCTGCAGGGCAATTTGAGTGGAGCGGCCAGTGTTCAAATATCGGCGCAACAACCACGCAGGGACTCAACCTTGGGCACATGATGTTTTTAGTGACACCAGGTAGAATACACATCCAATATGGTGAACTGATTCATAGTTCTCCTCCTGAACGTCCATCCATTTTCTTTATCCGCTGAATCCCTTTCGGGGTGCCGGGGTTTCCTGAACCCGTAACGGCTACTGTTGGGAGAAGGCAAATATACCTAAGGTCAGGGAAAGGCAACTCCAGGCCTTGAGGGCTGCCTTCCTGCATGTTTTCCAACATACCATGCTCTACCATGTTCTAATTAGCTGGACACCCCATACCTGAACCCAGTAATCAGTCACAAGTAGGGCTTGGATATATGGAAATCATGCAGACACCGCGACCCTCAAGGCCTGGAGTTGCCCATCCCTGCCCTAGACAGTCTATCCCCCATGGAGCTGGCGCGATACTGATCACTACAGCCAGACCTAAGAGTCGCTGCATTTGGAGGCAGGCTGCTCAGGCCTCCTGAACTTTAGGATATTTGTCTAATTTTCATCGAGACAATAAGAAAAAGTCCCCAAATTTATCCTTGTTTTTACTTTTGCCCTCTTGGGTTAATGCAAGACAGCAAGCCTTCAAATTCGGTCAGAGAGAGACAGAAACACAGCTGAAGCGGCTGTCCAGATGAAGCTCTCACTGCATGAGTGAAGCTTACTGTATCGGGAGAATCTCTGAATGATCTCATGAACCCAAATATGGAGACGTGATTACTGATGTTTTTGTGGAGTTCTTTCAAATAAAGAAATCTGATCTCAAAACATCATCTGTGTCTTACTTGCATTGTAAATGGGATAAACACAGACAACACTCCATTTAGCAGCAAGACTAAAAATCATTAACTGGTAGCTCCTTCCCACATGCGGCCGGTGCTTCAAGCTGAAGGAACACATTTTTGGGCACATCGTGAACAGAAAGGTCACCGTATGGCAAAGAAGAAAGGCAAATTTGCCAGGCGAATTGATTTCAGAAAAAAGTGAAATCGGCTTCATTGTAGAAGATCTGAAGTCTTTAAAGGTGTTTGGTTGTTAGAGACAAGATTATGAACATCAATCCCATCCTTCTCTGGTTCAGATGCTCAGGTAAACTTTAGCGGCTAATTTTTACTACGTCTCCTCTGCTAAAAATTCTGAGGTACTTTTGTATCTGTATCTTCTGTACCCTTGTTGTAAAGTGTGGGAGCCAAACCTGGGGTCATTGAGGTCAGAGGTCATGGGGTATGAAGGTGAGGTCAGGTATCCTTGGAATTCATAACTGGGCCCTCTCATGAAAAGCTTGGTATTAGCTGGTTTCTGCAGGGAAGGGGGCGGTTCACCCAGTGGATTGTGGGGACTGTAGTAGGGCTCTGGACTTTGGAATGCTGGATAATGTTGTGGGAAGTTGGGCTCAATGAAGGAGATTCTGTCTGATGGCTCCATACAGAGAAGGGCAGGGCCCAGGGCCTGAAACACAGTAAAAGAGTGAAAACCTACACAGCATGTACACGTACATCCGCACCGCTTTGATATGAACTCCACCTGGGGGTCAATAAGTCTTCGTTTGGGCGTGAATGGAGGCGAGTTCACTCGTCTCTTTACTGAACTTCTTCTGGCCTCAGTTTCCGATTTAGATTCTGGTCTTGGGTGATCATGGACCCCTTTAGCCTGGAAGAAAACAGCAACGGCAGAAATAATTAAGCTTGCATTAGCCATCAGCATTGGTCAGTCAGTCAGCTTCCTCTGGGTTAACTAAGTCTGGACGCAACATTTCAACAGATGCTCTTGAGTTCCCAAAACCTGTCCTGTCCAGCAGCTAGCTGAGGACCTTTTGTGTTGGACAGACATTACTGTTACAATAAGGGGCTATAAATCTTTGGACACGCCAGGTGCATTTTTCTATAACCCTTTTCTATAACTATATATATATATATATATATATATATATATATATATATATATATATATATGTATATAACTATATATATATATATATATATAGATATATATATATATATAACTA
>JANSVH010014453.1:0-17419 GCA_030512385.1 Oryzias dopingdopingensis | reverse complement strand
GATGGATTGATACAGATGGATGGATACAGATGGATACAGATGGATACAGATGGATGGATACAGATGGATACAGATGGATGGATGGATACAGATGGATGGATGGATTGATACAGATGGATGGATACAGATGGATGGATGGATGGATGGATAGATGGATTGATGGATGAATAGATAAATGGATGGATGAATGGATGAATGGATGAATGGATGAATGAATGAATGAATGGATGGATGGATGGATGGATGGATTGATGGATGAATGGATGGATGGATGGATGGATGGATGGATGGATTGATGGATGAATGGATGGATGGATTGATGGATAAATGGATGGATGGATGATTGGATGGATGGATGGATGATGGATGATGGATGGACGGATGGATGGATGATGGATGATGGATGAATGGATGGATGGATGGATGGATGGATGGATCGATTGATGGATGGATGGATGGATGGATGGATGGATCGATTGATGGATGGATGGATGGATGGATTAATGGATGGATCGATTGATGGATGGATGGATGGATGGATGGATGATGGATGGATGGATGGATGGATGGATGGATTGATGGATGATGGATGATGGATGAATGGATGGATAAATGGATGGATGAAACTTCCAGACCTTCTCACTGATTCTGTTGTTTCTGTGGTGACCTTGGTTCAGTGTCTGTCCTCTCCTTTGCAGAATCAGATGATGAGTACAGTGATGACGATGACATGAGCTGGAAGGTGCGGCGCTCTGCGGTCAAGTGTCTGGAGGCTTTGATCAGTACCCGCTTGGACCTGCTGCTGTCCTTCTACTCCACCATCTGCCCAGCTCTGCTGGCCCGCTTCAAGGAGCGTGAGGAGAACGTCAGAGCGGACATCTTTGCTGCTTTTTCCACACTGCTGAGACAAAGTCGTGTGGGTTCAAGCCACACAGGTCTCATCACCGCGGATGCCGCCCGGGGGGTCAGGGAGGAGGAGCCGGCGGTCACCTTGCTGAAGACACAGGTGCTGACTCTGGTCTTCATCTGCTGGAGCAGTTTTTGACCTTCTTCACTGAGGATGTGTGCCGGCAGGTTCCTGGGATCGTGAAGGCTCTTCACAGGCAGCTGAAGGACAAGAGCATCAAATCCCGACAGGGCTGCTTCTGTCTGCTCTCTGAGCTGGCCCACACCGTACCAGGAGCTCTGGAAGAGCACATACCTGCTCTGATACCTGGTACCTCCACACACAAACACACTCTGCCTCAAAGCCAGGGGTCTTCAGAAAGGTTCTTTCAGAGGAAACACACAACCTTCTGTGTTTTTTACTTTCTTTTAGATCAGTTTCTTCTCCTTTTGTCTCTCCTCTTTCTTTCAGGCATCCTCTTCTCCCTGACAGACAAATCCGCCTCCTCCAACATGAAGATCGATGCTCTCTCCTTCCTCTATGTTCTCCTCATTTCCCATCCTCCTCAAGCCTTTCAGCCTCACATGCAGGTTCGTCAAACTTCAGTGAAACTCTGCTTTGAAAGCTTTTTGAACTCTGTTGTTCCTGTTAAACAGAAAAGAGTCTAAAGGAGGAAAGTTCATGTTTTGCAGGTTTGTTTTAAAGATCAGCTTCATCAGTTTCAGTGAAGTTTCACTGCATGAGGAGAGGATGCAGACTCTTATCGTTCCTGCCTCCTCCTTGTTTCTGGTCTGTATGGATCAGCCTGCATGTCTGCTGGTGTAACGCTGTGGTTCCTGCAGGTGCTGCTGCCCGCCGTCCTGGCATGTGTGGAGGACACTTTCTACAAGATCACATCGGAAGCTCTGCTGGTCACGCAGCAGCTGCTCAAGGTCATGCAGTCGCAGGGACAAACGAACACGGCTGGAGGATACGAACCCAAACCCTTCATCAGGGAGGTACGGCCTGACCGCCATCTACACCTGTCTGGAACAAAACAGCGTTTTGAGGCGAGGGGACCATCTTCTGGGGAGGAGGGAGGTTGAATGTTCTTTGATTGTCCTTAATTAAATTTACAACAAATATTATCAAAACCTGCCGCTGGAAAGTGGAACCCTGGAGGAAGCAGGTGAATTCCACTGACAGCAGAACCAGGAGCTGCTGCTGATGGAACAGACATAGAACATACATAGAGCAGATATGGAACAGACATAGAACATACATAGAGCAGATATGGAACAGACATAGAACATACATAGAGCAGATATGGAACAGACATAGAACATACATAGAGCAGATATGGAACAGACATAGAACATACATAGAGCAGATATGGAACAGACATAGAACATACATAGAGCAGATATGGAACAGACATAGAACATACATAGAGCAGATATGGAACAGACATAGAACATACATAGAGCAGATATGGAACAGACATAGAACATACATAGAGCAGATATGGAAAAGACATAGAACATAAATAGAACAGACCTGGAACATATCTCCATACAAAATGTAAAAGTGTTTCAGCAGAGTTTCTGTGAAACAGGGAAGTCCATATGAAAATCATGGGTCTGTGTCTGCACCTGCGTCTGCACCTGCGTCTGCACTTGTGTCTGCACCTGCGTCTGCACCTGCATCTGCACTTGCGTCTGCACCTGCGTCTACATCTGCGTCTGCATCTGCGTCTGCATTTGCGTCTGCATCTGCGTCTGTTTTTTCTTGGAACCTTCTCTTTCTGTGTTTGTGTTCTGCAGGATTGAATCTAGGTCTAGTTCATGTGTCCTGCTTTCACTTGTTGTTCTTGGATTAAAACAGATTTGGTTTTATTACATCACCTGTTTTTAATGAAACTTTGCTCCCCCAGGTGTTTTCTGTAATGATGAAGAGACTGAAGGCCACAGACATTGACCAGGAAGTGAAGGAGCGAGCCATTTCCTGTATGGGTCACCTGGTGTGTCATCTTGGCGACCACCTGGGGGCGGAGCTATCAGGAGTATTGGTGATCTTTCTGGAGCGGTTAAAGAATGAGATAACTAGACTGACAGCAGTCAGGAGTCTCAGCCTCATCGCTGCTTCCTCATTGAAGGTTTGAGGTTCTCTGTTTTAGCTCAGAGTTTGACTGAATTGCAGCTCACATGAGCCCCCCCCCCGTGCAGATTGACCTGTCCTCCATCCTGGATGAAGCTCTGTCTGTGCTGGGGTCATTCCTGCGGAAGAACCAGCGGGCTTTGAAGCTCAGCACGCTGGCGTGCCTCACTGCACTTGTCACCCATCATGCTGCCAGCATTAAACCCGCTGCCTTGGAGGCCGTACTCAATGAACTGCCCGTTCTGGTGGATGAGAGCGACATGCACACATCACAGGTCTGCGTGCACGAGTTTCAGCTGCAGAGGCTGAAAGCAGGAAAGCATCCATGCAGGGAGCCATGCAGGAATGTGCAAACTGCACAGCATTAGTGCACACGGTTTTTAAACGTGCACGTTTGATCCAAACACAAAAGAAAATGAAAGATAACACAGAGAAGAAGGTCAAAGTACGATTTAAGGTCAAGGACAGAAATATTAGGATTGGAATCATAAAGGAGTTTTGTAGTTTAATGCATAAAGTAAAGATAAACTGATGGATTCCATGACAGATCTGTTCACGTATCTGTCTCTCTGTTCAGGTGTCTGTCTCTCTGTTCAGGTGTCTGTCTCTCTGTTCACGTATCTGTCTCTCTGTTCAGGTGTCTGTCTCTCTGTTCAGGTGTCTGTCTCTCTGTTCAGGTGTCTGTCTCTCTGTTCAGGTGTCTGTCTCTCTGTTCAGGTATCTGTCTCTCTGTTCAGGTGTCTGTCTCTCTGTTCAGGTGTCTGTCTCTCTGTTCAGGTGTCTGTCTCTCTGTTCAGGTCTCTGTCTCTCTGTTCAGGTGTCTGTCTCTCTGTTCAGGTGTCTGTCTCTCTGTTCAGGTGTCTGTCTCTCTGTTCAGGTGTCTGTCTCTCTGTTCAGGTGTCTGTCTCTCTGTTCAGGTATCTGTCTCTCTGTTCAGGTGTCTGTCTCTCTGTTCAGGTGTCTGTCTCTCTGTTCAGGTGTCTGTCTCTCTGTTCAGGTGTCTGTCTCTCTGTTCAGATATCTGTCTCTCTGTTCAGGTGTCTGTCTCTCTGTTCAGGTGTCTGTCTCTCTGTTCAGGTGTCTGTCTCTCTGTTCAGGTGTCTGTCTCTCTGTTCAGGTGTCTGTCTCTCTGTTCAGGTGTCTGTCTCTCTGTTCAGGTGTCTGTCTCTCTGTTCAGATGTCTGTCTCTCTGTTCAGGTGTCTGTCTCTCTGTTCAGGTGTCTGTCTCTCTGTTCAGATATCTGTCTCTCTGTTCAGGTGTCCATCACCCTCCTGACCTGCATGGCCAAAGCCTGTCCGTCCTCTTTGGCTAAAATCAGCTCATCGGTGCTTCCAGAGATCTTCAGACTTATCCACTCACCTCTGCTTCAAGGCGGGGCTCTTGCTGCCATCCTGGACTTCCTTCAGGCTCTGGTGCTTTCTAAGGCCAGCAGTCTGGGCTACAGGTGAGAAGAAACCTGAAGAACCGTGGTTGGTATTGTTCTCAGGTTAACAGATGTGTAAGGGTAGCAGCAGTTTAGCTCTGACTCGTTTTCTGATGGTAATCAGGGACTTTCAAGACTGATGTCACAAACATCCTTTCAGCTCCAGATCAGTATCTCCCAGCATACTTTGCCATCAGCTGTTACTTGATCATGTGACCAGCAGACGTGTGAATGCGTTTGGTTAATGAGAGGAGTCCTGCAGTTTCAGTGAAAGTACAGAAGCAGAGACTCGAGCTTCTGTCTGTCAGAGGAAATCAGCTTTGAATGAGTCAGATGTTATTTTAAGATGATAACATGATGACTGGAGCTAGTGAGGAACCAGTATGGAAACCAGCGCGGTCATTTACTCTACAGGAGCTTATAACTGAGTCAGACTGAGTCATGCTGACCCAGGAGAGCAGAACCCGTCCAGTTCTGACTGCAGTCTGCATGTGTGTCTCTTCAGCTTTGTCCCTGAATGTGTGCTGTCTTCCTCCTTCTGTAGTCAGCTGATGAAGGCTCTTGTGGAGCCATTCCAGAGCCTGCCCTCGAACAGCAGCGCCCTCCACAGGCAGTCCTACGTCTCTGCGGCGCGGTGCGTGGCAGCTCTGGCCTCGGTCTCTCCCAAAGACTCGCCTGCCACCGTGGCCGGTCTCATCCAGCAGGTCTGCAGGTCTTTGCTCACATCACGCTGAATGTTGAAGGTCTGCCTTCTCCATGCTGATGCTGGACGGGAACTTAGAACCGCTCAGCCTGAGTTCTCCTCACGGCGTCAAACTGCTGGGATGTTCTTGATGAAACGTTCATGCCTCCATCATCTCTAGGCAGCTCCTCTTTTTCAGCCCATGCACCTCCACAAAGTGCTGATTCTGTTTTGTGTTTATCTATAAAGGCAGCAGGTTGCGATCATCACAGCTCCTCCTTCACAGAGGAAGCCTAACGTGGTTCAGGTGATGCCGTGTCTTTAAGCCGTCCTCCTCTCTCCCCAGGTGAAGAATCCTGGCTGTCCTGAGTCTGCCCGTGTCCTGGCTCTGCTGAGTCTGGGGGAGGTGGGGAGGAGCGGCAGTCTGGGAGGGGGTAAGGAGGTTCAGGGAGTCATCCTGGAAGCTTTCTCCTCCCCCAGTGAGGAGGTGAGTCGCTGGTTCCCTCTGTGACCCTGCCTGAAGCATCAGGCTGTGGTTCTGATGCCATCATGAAGAGCGTCTGACTTCAGCACAGAACAGGAAATGAACAGACGTGTTCCTTATGATCACACGAGTTTTGTCTTTTAATATCAAACATGAGATTGAAGTTTTTTCCAGAACTTTCTCATCTTCTCTTTTCCGTGAATGTTTAGGTTTTATTGTCCACAGAGTTGAAGTTGGATGCTCCCAGCAGACAGAAAAGTTCTTTCTGCAGATCTAACGCTGTGTCCTGATCTGCAGGTGAAGACGGCGGCGTCCTGCGCTTTAGGTGGCGTGGCGGTTGGCAGCCTGAGCAACCACCTGCCCTTCCTGTTGAAGGAGATCTCAGCTCAGCCGCGGAGGCAGTACCTCCTGCTGCACTCTCTCAAAGAAGTCATCAGGTGTGATCCAAACGCTGTGCTGTTTTCATTCCCTGAAGCTCCTAAAGGTTCTGGTTCTCTGTAATCTGAAGAGCTCACAGAACGGAAAACGTTTTTTTATGCTTCGCTTCAGCAAAACATGATCCAGGAACAGTTCTTTATCTTCTAACAGACATTAAACCGACTCTAAACAGCAGGTTCTCTGTTTCTTTTACTGTGTGGATTAAAGTGAGACAATCTGAAGGTTTTTCAGCTCAAACTCATCATTTCAACTTTGCTTTAGGATCTTTGGTCTCCCTCTCTCTCTCGTGTTCAGTGCCAGTCCAGCCTGTATTCTCTCGCCCCACATGGAGTCTATCTGGTCCCTGCTGTTCCAGCATTGCGAGTGTCAGGAGGAGGGAACCAGGAATCTGGTGGCCGAATGTTTGGGAAAACTGACTTTGGTTGATCCGGCTGTTCTTCTGCCCAGACTGAAGCAGCAGCTCCAAGCTGGTAGGTCCCATGTCCCAGTCATCATGCCGGCTCCCATGATGCTTCAGAGCTTTTGAGGAAGTTTGACGTGTTTGAACTCAGTCCAGATTCCAACTGCAGTTAAGATGAAGAACCAAAGAACGGAGGAAATGTGGAGGAAACTTAACCCTTTGTATGAGTGAACAGGGTCAAGAAGGTAACATTAAAAGTTACAATACCCAGAAAAATGTCAAATGTTTTGAAAAGATCTTAAAGGCTGTGTGATTGGGGCCTTGTGACAAACTGGCAACCTGTCCAAGGTGTGCCGTACTCTGTCTGTGCCCACAAGTGACCAGGTTAGGGTCCAACAGCCCTGTGACCCTGAAAGGGGCAAAGCGGGGTTAGAAAATGGATGGGCCGAAATACCACTTTGGTATCTTTATTGTGAGGAATGAGCAGTATACAGTTCAGTATACACTTATACTGAAGTACACTTATACTTAGTATACTCACAGCTGACATGATCCCAAAGCCTTTCTTTCAGTTCATTCTGAATCATTCATGGCTGCTGTTGTCTAGTCAAACCCAGAGCATTCAGAGAGGCTGAGCCAGTTCCCCAGAACTTTATCATGACCTGTCCAGCCACCCATTCTGAGACTGTGGTGGAATCTGTGGAACTGAGGAGAGGACGGACGTCTAAACGATGAACAAGACGAAACGAGCTTCAGACTCAGATCACCATCAGGAGTTTGCTCTAGAATGAGCTGCTGTGGTCCGGCTTTCAGCCTATCTGTGGTTTTAAAGCAGAGCCGGGTTGTGGAGCGGGAAGCAAGCCGAAGGAGATCTCCATCACTTTGGGTTTTCGGTCTTAACTGTCGTCCTGAAAGGGATTCATGGAAAAAAAGTCTTTTAAAATGATAAATGTCTGTCTACTGACTGTTAAAATCACAGCTAGATTTCAAATTCTGAGAATCTTAGCCACAATCCTCCATTGCTGTCAGTACTTTTGATTCTTTCGTGCTTTAAATCCAAATCTCCGTAGAAGCTGAGAAAGCTTCTTCAGGCTTTCTAGTGAAAACATTGATTTATTGATTTAAATTGACATCGTGTTTTTGTTCTCCTGATAAAAACTGTGGTGTTTTTCTTAGGCTGCCTTTTACAGTTTATTTTTGGTCGTAATTCCTTTAATAATTCTGAAATCAAACGAAAACAAAAGGATTAGGTGATGCCAAAAACTGGTTTGGATTAAAAATCTTTCCAAGGATCTCATGTCAACATGTCAGACTTTGCTTCACGCAAAAACAACAGAATCTCACCAAAAACCAAACACAGTAACTGTGTGGAGACAAACCTCTGCAGACGCTGCAGCCCAAGTACATCAGCTGCAGCATCTGGGTGGAGACAAACCTCTGCAGACGCTGCAGCTCAAGTACATCAGCTGCAGCGTCTGCGTGGAGACAAACCTCTGCAGACGCTGCAGCTCAAGTACATCAGCTGCAGCGTCTGCGTGGAGACAAACCTCTGCAGACGCTGCAGCTCAAGTACATCAGCTGCGGCGTCTGCGTGGAGACAAACCTCTGCAGACGCTGCAGCTCAAGTACATCAGCTGCAGACGTTTACTGAAACATCTTCCTGCAGGTTCTCCTGTGGCTCGCAGCACCGTTGTGACAGCTGTCAAGTTCACCATTGTTGACCATCCCGCTCCCATAGACCCCCTGCTTAGAGACTGTATCGGTACGTCTCACATTCCGCTTCTAGTCCCCCAGATTGTGCTGATTCAGCAACAAGCATTCATCTGGTAATGTGCACTCTGGACAGGTGACTTCCTGAAGAGCCTGCAAGATGATGACATCACAGTTCGCCGCGTCACCTTGGTGATGTTTAACTCTGCAGCTCATAACAAACCGTCTCTGATCCGTGGCCTGCTGGGAATGGTCCTGCCGCACCTCTACAGGGAGACTCAGATCAGGAAAGACTTGATCAGAGAGGTGGGTGGTCTGAGGGAGGAGCTGCAGCCGCTAATGATCATTTCTTTGAAGAGCTGAGAGCGCTCAGACATATGAAACGGTTTATTCAGATTTTTATTTGAAAGAGACGCAAGTTCTGCTTTTCCCAAAGACCTGACACCAACCAGACAGCAGAACCGATCCGCTCTTCACATCTATAAGTCAGGAATTTATTTCTGTAACACAAACCTGTTTTACTCCTAGAAATGATCACAGACCGTATCCCCCTTGTCTGACCGTATCCCCCATGTTTGACCGTATCCCCCATGTTTGACTGTACCCCCCATGTCTGACCGTTCCCCCCATGTCTGACCGTTCCCCCCATGTCTGACCGTACCCCTCATGTCTCACCGTACCCTCCATGTCTGACCGTTCCCCCCATGTCTGACCGTACCCTCCATGTCTGACCGTTCCCCCCATGTCTGACCGTTCCCCCCATGTCTGACCGTACCCTCCATGTCTGACCGTACCCCCCATGTCTGACTGTTCCCTCCATGTCTGACCGTACCCCCAGGTGGAGATGGGTCCATTCAAACACACGGTGGATGACGGTTTGGATGTGCGCAAAGCAGCGTTCGAGTGCATGTACACTCTGCTGGACAGCTGCCTGGAGGGGCTGGACATCCTGCAGTTCCTGGATCATGTGGAGGAAGGTCTCAAAGACCACTATGACATCAGAGTGAGTACAGACCATGATAAGGTGTTTCCTTCCTGCCTGAGAGGATCATGAGGATTCAAAGGTTGCTGGTTTACCACAAGTGCAGTGCCTGGCGCGGTAACGGCTTCTTCTCCTGCAGATGTTGACCTTCTTGATCCTGGCCAGACTGGCCTCCTTGTGTCCTGCTGCTGTTCTCCAAAGGTTGGACCGATTGGTGGAACCTCTCAAAGCAACCTGCACCACTAAAGTACTGCCATGAAAGTTCTGCTGATGAGCATGCAAACGTTTGCTGGCTCTGGTTTGACCGTCTCACCGCGGCGGCTCTAAAACAAAGTCTCTTTACCACCAGGTGAAGGCTGGCTCCGTCAAGCAGGAGTTCGAGAAGCAGGAGGAGCTGCGGAGCTCCGCCATGCGTGCTGTCGCCGCCCTGCTGGCCGTTCCAGAAGTGGAGAGGAGCCCCAGAATGGCTGACTTCGCCAACCAGATCCGATCCAATGCAGACATGGCCTCCATGTTCCAGAGCGTGCAGGGAGGGGACAGCGGGGGGGCGGCAGAGAACATAGATATGAGCTGAACGGTTTTTTCTGCATGAGTCTGGGCAGCAGCTCCAGCTGTTGGACTTCTTGTGATGTAACTGCTGTCTGTGTCAAATGTGTTTGTTGTTTTTGGGCAAAAAAAAAAAGCAAAAATTAAAACTGTGGTGTATATTTTAGACGACTGGGCCCCACACTGGAGAAAGGTTCCTCGCTCCTGAAGTTCAGATGCAATCGCTCGAACCATGTTCACGAAGCTCTAAAACCCCTTCATGAAGCTTCAGCTTTTCTCCATGGAAGGGCCGAAGGAGGGGTTGTTCATGTGTGACGGGGGCCTTCTGACCGTTAAATTATAAGCATTCAAAGAGAAGACGGCAGGGTAAAAAAAAGCTATTTTATTTTTCCCAACAGAAGAAAGCACGCACCTACAATTCCTGGAAGCGCTGTTAGCATAAGGCTTAGCCCCTCCCACTGGCAATCAACCAAATTCCTTACTTTTGCTTTTGCAAATGCAACTCAGAAAGGTCTTGCTCATAAACTAGAAGTTAGACATGTTCTAAACAGGATTTTAACCTTTGAAATACAGAAATAAATGTGATTTAGAAACATTAAACTCCTTTAGACAGGAAGTCATGTGAAGTCACTTCCTGCTTCTGGGTGGGAATGCATCTGAATGATGATGATGATTCTCCGGTTTGAAGGTTTGTGGCGGGAAAAGCTTGTCGGCGAGAATAATTCTATCTAAATCCAATGTGCAAGAAAACCGTGTGGTGAAATGTGAGTGATTTGTTTGTGTGCACATGGGGCCGTGCATGAGAGAGGTGGGGGTGTCTGGCTGTAGATGGACTGAAGGAAAGGACAAAAGAAACCTCGGGCTGGGATTCAGGCACTGTCCTGTAACCTGTGAGGCTGCTTGGTCACATGATACCACTCCTCTCATAATGAATGGCTCGTGGGGGGGTTCAGGTGTGGCTCAGTTCTGAGCGTGGAGCTGCGCTTGGCGCTGCGGTCCATTAGTAGCACAGAGCTAAACTGGGAGTATATCCTTGCAGAGCTCAAAGACTGAACGGTCAGTTGTGTGCTTCTGGTTTGGGGTCAGGAGGGCGTCTTCACTCTGACCCCCCTACAAACCCACACAGTCAAATGAGCAGAGAGCCTCCTCCAGGCTGGTTTGCTGAGTATTCCTCCTGACCTCCTCTGGACGGGGGGGGCTTCCATGTATTTTGGCTGATGTCTTGCGTCTGATAGCAAACACCGGCTGCTCCAAGGGAAACACGCAGCAATCGCTCCAAGCCGCGATTATGCTTTATGAGTGTGCTTGTGATAAGCGTGACCGCCAGCCAATCTGGAAAGAAAACAGCGATAAGATACCGATTTCATGCAGTTTGGAGCCTGAAGAGCAAACGTCCTCAAACACATGCTGGGCTGATTGGTGTTTATAGGACTGAGGCTGTGATTTATAGTTCATGTTGTTGGGAAGAGCGTTTCCAGAGAAACGGGGGCTTTTACAGCCATGTGATGCTCTGGCTTCAGGGGGGGTTGCTTTTGGAAAGTTGTTTAAAACTCCTATTCAGTCTGAAGGTCCTTTCTGTTCCCCTTTTGAAAGCATTTTTCTGATCAATCCATCCTAGAGTTGATAGAGAAAATGTTCAAATAAACATTGAAGGTTTCCAGGTTTTCCTTGAAAGCTTTGGAGGCCTCACATGCACTGATGTCTGCCATGGGACACAACAGCACTTTGAATCTGAACATCATGTCTGTGATATGAGAGCAGGTCAGAACCCCACAGGAAAATGAAGCTGCAGCTGAACCTGGAGCAGATCCCTGCTGTGTGAACACAGGAGGCAGATGGGGGCAAAGAGAAGTGAGGTTTTCAGGGAAAGACAGGAATCCCCGATTTGGAGATAAAATAGGTGTAGGTTAACCTTTTAACATCGGAGCTTCAGCTTCAGTGTTTACATTTTTTTAGCTACTGTAACTCTTCAACTGTTTACGCAATTAATGTATTTTAGTGAATTCTGAAGCAGAGAAAAGCAGTAGTTTCTGCAGAGCATCAGGAGCTCATTAAAAATTCACCTCTGACTTGTGGGAGGGGCCATTGGTGTGGAGCAACTCCGCCCCTCTTGGATTTGGGGAGGGATCTTGTGGTCCGTCCAGCATTTTTTTGTCACCATAACAAAATTTTTTATACCGAATTTTTTTGTCTGCTCCAGATTCTCGACAACCTGAATAAAGAAAAACGAATTTCTTTATGTCCTCCATCATCTGAACAGTGATGTTAAAAACACAATTTTCAGAGTGGGTCTTTAACCATTTAAACAATATTTGAAAACTTCTTTTGAAATACAATTCATAAAAAAACAAGATCACAAGTTCCTAAATGGATCGTTGGAATATTTTAATTTAATATTTTCTAAAAAGTATGAATTCCATCAGGAAACTGTGGTGAATAATCCAAAGTTTGAGGGCGGAAACTCTAAAGCTTTAATGAAACTGTAAACCAAGAAACCAAAGTGATAAAGCCGACAAGCAGAATGAACTGCAGACTCTTACAAACTCTAAAGGATGAAAAGCATAAGTGGCAACAGCTCTGGAAAGGCTGAGGATGGACAACCCCAAAACCCCAGAAGCAGAAGCTTAGCAAGTGCTGGAGATTTCTGTTCTAGGTGGCCGTCCAGCAAACCCTCCAGGATGAGGCACTGTGGCGATCATGCTGCTGGTGAGGTGAGGCCAGCTAACAATCCAAAGGGTCATTAACAATATATATATGTATATGTTAAATTATTATTACAGTGAGGGAAAACTGCCCACTAATCAGAGCATTTACATCCATAATCTGTGATATATTTTAGAACAGCAGCAGGTGAGGGTGCTTTTCTGAAGGAAACCTGATTTTCTTCAGCAGCATCATGAGGAACGCCCGTCTGATCGTGGGAGCTTCCAGGCTCATCCCCGAGTACTCAGAGGAAAAAGGTTCAAAGGTCAAACCGTTTCCTAAAGTCATGACTTCCTCAGACTGATGGGTCTGTCAGGTGCCGTGGAAGCGGCTCCTGACAGTGTGAGACGCTCGGCTCTTTAAAGTCAAAGATGGATGGCTCTGCTCATGGCCAGTCAGTTTAAAAAAGAACACCAGCTTTAATCTTTTTAAATCCAGAGACAGAGAAATGACCATTAGTCATCTTTGAGAGGTCATTTCAGTCCAGCTCTCACACGCTGAAGCAAAGTAAAAGATGTAAACTCACCACGTTTCTCATGCAGAAGGATCACAGAAACATGGACGCACTTCTCCTTAAAGGTTTGTGCTTTAATAATCTGCTCTAATTCAAGGTCCACAACAAATGTAATCTGCTCATCTGAAAGATGGATTATGGGAAGACAGCGGTCAGGTGGAAAGAAGAGTTTCAGGTAAAAATCCTCCATTAGTTTCTGTTTTATTGAGAAGTCTCACAATGTTTTTGCATTGAATTACAGCAAAATCTACCAAACCAAAGATGAGGAATCCTTTCCTGCAACAGAAGTGGAGCTCCGAACTTTTTACAGCTTTTGTTGGAAATTCAATCAGCTGTTCCTAAAACGTTTTGCTTTTTCAAAAACCACAAGATCCAATCGAGAGAAAGGGCTGAGTTCATCATGCGCTTTGGAAACTTGCTGTGCATCACGTCCCACCAGCAAAACTCTGAAAGAGTTAGATCCCCTAATACCTAAGTAGTGTGAATCTGAAGGCTCAGAGGACCAACTGCACTCTCAGGACTCTTGTTTTTTGAGACAGCGCCTCCTTGCTGCTGGGAGTTGTTTATTGATTTGTTTGTGATAATGTGTTTTATGTTTCATGCATAATTGAAATCACAATCAATCAATCAATCGAATTAACTTCATAGGTTCTGACTGATTGTTTCTCCAAACTTCCAGTCTCTTATCAGAACACCTGCATCCGCGTTTCTAAAGGCTTCCAGCAGCTGTAGTGTGTGTAGAAACCAGTGGGGCAGCTGCTCCGTCACATGAATCCTGCGACGATGTATTTTCTGGTGAGCTTCATGGCAGGAAATCTCCATCATGTTGATGTGTCTGGCTGCAGAGAAAGGTGTCGCTGGACAAACTGGACTCAGACGTCAGGAACTGGCCCCGTGTTTATCTCATCTGACTCTAATAAAGTTGAGGATTAATGACATGTCACATAGTTCTGCTTTCCTTCCTCAGCTTTCAGTAAAGATCAGAATCTGTATATTTTAGTTAACTGTTTGCGTACAAATTACCGAACGAACGGACATTTCTCTTCTTAAATAATGCATTCTACACAGAGTAAAACAAGCAGAGTGTTTTCACTTTATTAATTGTGTATAAAAACCTGTCAACGAATAATTTAAAAAGTTGGAAGATGAATTTGAGCGTGACAGGAGAGCAGTGAGCAGCCATTAATCCTGGCGTCCCTTCATCTGTCATCCTTTCATCCATCCATCCCGTCTGCGTCTGTAAAAGCTTCTCAGGTTACGTCCTATCATGTGTTTTTGCAGGTGCTGAGTATTACGATGTGTAAGGAGAAGGTCATGACCTCATCCATCACAGCTTCGCAGCCCCATTGGGTTCAGATCCTGGTCCATGTGTGGGTGCTGAGGTGCACTGATTGTGTTTACATGCTGCATGTATTTCCTTCACTTAAACTGCAGAACCCTGAGGCTGCAGAGCGGTCGGCTGTCAAGGAAATGGAGATGTTTCAGGAACACCAAGTCCCGGAACTGAATCAGACGTTCACAACACCTTACACCAAAAACAAAACTTTACAAAGAATGTTTCTCTTGTTTTAATCCCATTTTCTGATCTCAGAGTATAGACATGAGAGAAGAAGGACGTAACGTTTGACTGAAACATGAATACGTTCTCCTACATTTACTGAAGAATATTTTTCACTTGTATATATGACAGAAATATTATTAGAAGTTGGTTTGTGTTTTTCTTTATTTACAAGTCAAAACATTAAATTACAAATGTAACTTCTAAAAAAGGACTTATTGTTTTTCTGACACTAATCTGACACTGTTGTTCCTTCATCAAATGTATGAAAGTTTTTGCATTGAACAGATATTTTTTTTAAACATTTCAGACCAGATGATGTATGAAATCTTACGGACTTTCTAAATGTATTGTTCAAGTGAGAATATGATGCATAAAATAATCAGCAGCTATAGTGTCTTGTCTGTTACAGAGTAAAAAAAAAGATTCATTTTGTTGTTTTTATCTGTCAGGATTTCTGTGTTTCTTGTTCATGTGAAATCTCATATTTCTTTCTAAACTTGGGTTCTCCTTTGATGACTCGGTTCATCAGTGCTAATAACGGAGTTTTTCCTTCTTCACTGACGGTCAGTTCACACAAAGCTTGCGCTCTGGCTCACTTCTGTATGTTTGTTGACCTGCATGTTCATTGATGAGTCATCTTAAGCCTGGATCACAGCTGAAGAGTCCAATAAAAACCAGGATCACATAGCAGGAGTGCACAGAGCTTTATGGATGTGGTGAGCGGTGTGCACACACAGGCTCCTTCTGCGCTGCCTCGGTTACCATGGAGACGAGTCTGAGGATGAAGCGTCGCTCCAAAGCCAGATCAACATTTATACTGCAGTCCTTCCTGTGTGCAGTTTGTTTCTCAAAATGTTTTTTACAAAACCATCAATAAAAAGAAAAACTTCTAGTTCAGTAAAAGAAAAGTGAAACAAAAATGGGAAAAGCTCAAATTCTGGCTAAACTTTTACTAAACCCAGCATCCTCCAGTCTGAAGTGTTTAAATCTGAACAGCTGAGTGACTTTAGTTCACTTAGAAACGTCTACCTGTTGATTAGTCACAGGTTTGAATCCCTGTTATAACCGTCACGGTGTCCTTGGGTAAGATGTTCTGGTTTGTTCCATTAAATGTTAAAGTTTGGATAAAAGTGCCTCCTGAATGTCATTTTCTAAATACTGTTAGTGGAACTTCTCAGAAGCTGCTGTGACTGATGGATGTTACATTTCAGGTCAGACTTAGGAATGTAAAGATTTGTTTTTCACTTTATAGGATTCATATTCCTGTCATGATCTGCAGACGTATCGATTCTTGTGGTTTGAGCAGCAGAGTCCACATCTGAACAGTGACGTGTAGAAAACCAGTTTCATTTGCTCTCAGTTTGCATTCCAAAAGAAAATCATAGAAAATATCTGAATCACAGACAGCAGCAAAAATCTCAGATTTTTGGAAAATACTTTTTTTGTTTATTTTACCGGTGTAGAATTCCAAAGTTTCCACACAGACAGCAGACTTCGTCTTGGAGCTGTTTTCTCATGCAGACTGGTCATCTGAACCCCCCCCACAGGAAGTCCTCTCCTTTCCCCTTCAGCTCTGTTTGTTTGAATGTGTCTCCTCCTCGGCCCTCTCACTGCTCCTCGTCTCTCAGCATCGTCTCTGCTCTGCCCCTCCAGTTGGAGTTCTGCGTTTGCAGGTTAAACACATCTCTTCAAGCAGCTCCAACGGTTCAAAGAAGTTTGTCACATTTATTAAAAAATAGAATAGATAGAATAGAATAGAATAGAATTCAACTTTATTGTCATTGCACCTGCAGAACAGGACAACGAAATGCAGTTTGCATCCATCCAGAAGTGCTTTTTTAACAGTACAGTATAAAATATATATATATAGTATTTACAGGCTATGGTTGGATATTTGTATTAGAATTATAATAGTTGTATGTGAAATGGTTATCTATACGATATTTACAGTAGTGCAGTTGTAATCAAAAATATATACAGAGGTGCGTTATCCTTATAGTTGTGCAATGAGGATTGACAGGTATTAAATCAGTTACAGGTATGAAATGCATCTGATGGTTTTGGATTCATGAGACAGATCAGGAGGCTGAGTTCAGGAGTCTGACAGATGTTGGGAAGAAGCTGTTAAGGAACCTGGTGGTTTTAGTCCGTGCGCTCCTGTATCGCTTCCCAGAAGGCAGGAGGGTAAAGAGTATGTGTGCTGGGTGACTGGAATCTTTAATGATTTTCACGGCTCTCTTCAGACACCGCTTCCTGTAGATGTCCTCTATGCTGGGAAGTGGTGCTCCTGTGATGCGCTGGGCGGCTTTCACCACCCTTGCAACGCCTTCCGGTCTGCAGCGGAGCAGCTCCCGTACCAGACTGTGATGCAGCTGGTCAGGATGCTCTCGATGGTGCAGCGGTAGAAGTTCACCAGGATGTCTGAGGACAGGTGGTTCTTCCTCAGAGTCCTCAGGAAGAAGAGGCGCTGGTGAGCCTTCTTGACCAATTTGGAGCAGCCAGTTGTCCAGGTGAGGTCCTCGGAGATGTGGACTCCCAGGAACTTGAAGCTGTTCACACGCTCCACCGTCATTCCCTTGATGTGGATGGGAGTGTGCGGGTCAGCGTTCCTCCTGAAGTCCACAATGAGCTCCTTGGTCTTCGCCGTGTTGAGCAGCAGGTTGTTGGTGTCGCACCACTCAGCCAGGCGGTCCACCTCCTCCCTGTAGGCGGCCTCGTCGCCGTCTTTGATGAGGCCAATCACCGTGGTGTCATCTGCAAACTTAATGATGGTGTTGGAGCTGTCGGCAGGTCTGCAGTCGTGGGTGAGGAGGGAGTAGAGGAAGGGACTCATCACACAGCCTTGCGGTACACCGGTGTTTATAGTGATGGTAGATGAGCAGTGATTATCCAGACGGACGTGTTGGGGTCGGCTGGTCAGGAAGTCCAGTAGCCAGTTGCACATGAGGGAACT
>JANSVH010014452.1:0-23565 GCA_030512385.1 Oryzias dopingdopingensis | reverse complement strand
GATTGATCCAAAGACCCGGTCTGGAGCGTCTGATCCAGATGTTGGTCTGCTGTCCTCCTGGATCTGGAGTGGAGATGTTGATGTTAAACTGGGATGTTTCCATGGTTGGAGCTCTGACTCCGTTTGGCTCTGAAACAAAGAGATGACATCATTTCCTGACTGCTGTTCAGGACAAATGTTCTTCATCTGAGGAAGAACCTGCAGAGAAACTCACCAACAACCAGCTGAACCGTCTCCCTGAAGTTCTTCCCAGGAATGAAGCATCTGTACTTCCCCTCATCCTGGAGCGACACGTTCCTGATCTTTAACGTCCCTTTTCCTCGTTTTAGTCCGTCTTGGCTCAGAGAAACTCTTGGGATAAACGTCTCCATCATGACTTTGGTCACGATCTTCCTGTTCCGGTAAAGATACACATAAGGGACGCGGCCCTGCCTGTCCGCCGGATCAGGCTTCACCTCCAGTTTGGACCACTCCACGGTCTGATCCTGCAGGTCCACCTCAGAGTCCAGACAGCACGGCAGGATGACATCATCACCAGGAGCAGCAATGATTGGTTTGATTGAACCAATGAGTTCACCTGGAAACAACCAAAAGAGAAATAAACTTCAGAAAGTTGAGTCTTTACCTTCGAGTCAAAATGTCTTAAAGTAAAAACAGGAATTTTTCCGTGGTCAAAATAATGTTTTATTCCTGCTTCTAAAGATCAATTATAACAATTATAAATACATTCTAAAGCAAAAGTCATCTGATTGTCATGACACATCAATAAATAACTTTATATTTGAAATGTGGTGATGTACCTGTTTAGTCATTTTAATCCCTGAATTAATTAAAATCTAAACATATTATACTATGTGATTATGAGTCACTGAGAGGATGAGTCATGAACATGTGGTCATCACATGCTCAGACTAAAGACCCTTTATTATGAAGGAATGAATGAATGGAAACTGGAGCGGTAAACACCAACAGAGACACTTTTAAAACCAAATGATTCTGGATAAAGACAATGACTCCAGCTGACAGAGTTAAACTCATTTTAAACCAAAAGTTCAATTTAACTTTAAGTCCACGTGTTTGATCACTGACTACTGTCACTCAGTTTCCAGCTGAAATTTTTAGACACAACAAACTGTCTGACAAACATCCTACATTCAACCTTTATAATAGTTTTATGTCCGTCTGAAAACTTTTAAACAAACGTGAAACACAATCCAGACGTGAGTTCATTAATAGTCTTTAGAAAGAACCGCGACGATCAAAGATTTTCTAAACATGAAACCGCGTCAGAATCTGGTAAAAACTAAAGAACAGAACATTCATGAACTTACCGTCAACATGTTTACAGAACCAGAACAAACTCAACGTTAAAATCCACAGAGAAGAAGCAGAAACAGACGAGAGTTCTGCTGAGAACATGATGAACACAGACTGACAGCAGGGTAGACTCGCTGCTCTTTATACACGTCAGTAAAGCGCGTCAGAGCGTGCTTACGTCATGAGTCACGCCTCCTTACAACATGGAAAATCTCTCAGGAACTCTTTTCAAAAGAAAACAACAACAAACACAAAACGGTTTGGAAGCGGGAATAAACGGATTCCAGGAGACAAACTCAAACTTCATAACAACATGTGGCTTCTACATTTTTACAATGATTTTTACTATGACAATTTTACATTTTTTATATAAATTATGATTATAATTCATTTTCTATTGACAGCAGAAAATATAAGTTCATTTCAAAATAAAATGCGCCCTGTGTTAAATCCGACTCTCCTGCTGCAGCAGAGAAATACAAACAAGTCAAATCTATCATTGTGACTTTGTTGAGCCTTTTTCTGCCTTTAGTATTCAATATAAACATGACAACACCCAAAAATCATTTACTTTAGGACATTTGTTTCTGAACATCAACTAGACTCTGTTGTTCAGCAGAAGATCAGAATATGACCTTTAAGCTGATTCAAATAAAACAAACCACCCTGATATAAACTTTTTGCTAATCCTCTTTTTTCCTGATCATTTTTCTTTTTCAAAAGTTATTCAAGTTATAAACCGACCAATCACATGGCTCAGTAATCAGATGCCAATTACAGTTGACTGGTTCCAAATAGCGGCTCCCGTATCGTGGAAAAATGGTGACTAAATTGATTTCATTTACTGGAGGTAAGATATTTTATATGGATGACGTCACATCCAGCTGTGTTCATCTCTATTTACGGTCTAAGGGAACAATAGAGGAACCAAGGAGCCTCAGGTTGTAGATTCCTGAACTCAGGGGCAGAGTGACAGGTTCTTAATCTAATAAAAGAAACTGGAATGTTTTGCTGTACAAACCTCTGGATGTGATCAGGACTGATTATTGATAAAGAAACTATTTAATAGCTGTGATTCATCTGCTGTTCTATAGAAAGTTCTGACTGAGGGTCCACCCAAACATGTTATGAAACCACATTTCTCAACAGCATCAAACATTAGAACATGTAGATTTTTTTGTCCTTAACTCCTCATTTGAATGTTTTGACTCATTTTCAAATTAAAGGAAACTCCACAAAGAGTTTCAGTCAGACTTCCTTTTTCATTTACCAGCAGGAGGGGCTGTTCAGTATCTGTTGAAACAAGATTGTTCTTTTGGGGGATTTCTTCTGATATCTAAATTAGGTCTCGGTTTTGTCTCATTGATACTGCTTTTATGGAGTTTATAAAGCTTTTGAAGCCGAAGTTTGTGGACTTTTTATGGCTTTATTTGTCCTTTCAAATTTTACTTTTGTTCAAATCAGTCTATTCAACTGATGGGATTTTAAAACTGTTATTTGTGATTCAAACTTTTGTTTTTTTTTTTGAGTAAAATTTTCCAGTTTTGCTTGTTTTCCACCACAGACATATTGTGACAGAACACAGGTTCAGAGCAAAGACTAGACACAGATTTCATTCAAAAACTAAAAGTAAACAATGTTCAAAAGAGATAAAAAAAAAAAAACATAAATCAAAATGATTCCAGACAGAAGAAAACCTCTTTTTTATTAGCATAATCCATGAAGACAGAAGTTGAACTGTGAGGATAAGCAACAATCCAACAGACACAACAACAAAACACCTATTCATTTCCTTTCTTCCTCTCGATGTTGTTAAACGATGGATATCAGCAATAAAGCCTTTCTGTCATACCGGTTTTCTCATAAACACAGCGTTGGCAGCAGATTCAATGACACCTTCTGTATCAGACTTCAGGCGACACACACACTGACACGCCTACAGGGTTTCACTCCTTCGCTTCAGGGTTATTTGTACATATCAGTCTATTCAACAGAAGGGATTTTAAAACTGTTATTTGTGATTCAAACTTTTGGTTTTTTTTTGAGTAAAATTTTCCAGTTTTGCTTGTTTTCAACCACAGACATATTGTGACAGAACAGCATCACAGGTTCAACAATTCAAGTTTATTTCAAAGAAACAGTTCAAAAGCAATTTCTGAGATTGCTTTGATTAAAGAAATATTCACCATAAAGTGGGTATTTACTGATATACTGAGCAATAATGTTAACCCATGTTCTGAGTTTCTGTTGTTCTGGTTACCAATATAGAACATTCAGGCAATGTGCCAGAACTTCTTTTTCTTTCACAGCTCTATCTGTGAAAATTGTTTAAATTCAGTTCAGTTTTATTTATATAACCCAATTTCACAACACAGTTGTCTCAATGGGTTTCACATTGGTAATTGTACAGAACAACATGAAGTCAGTCATAAAATAGAAACAATAGCTGGTTGTTAAACTAAACTAAACAGACTAAGCTGAACTGGCATCCCTGACCTTAGACCCTCCTTCTCAGTGAGGAGAAACTCATTAAAAAACAGATTTTTTGAAAAAAAATACAAATAAATAAGAAGAGAATCCTCAGGAACGCCCACATGAAGGAGAGATCCTCTCCCAGGATGGACAGCGGATGTTCTTGAACAGTTAAAGAAGAATTAGCTTATTTAACTCTACAACTACATGTACAAATCGTGTAGCAGATGGGCTTCATCCAGATAAAACTGTGGGGCAGCTGAGGGTGCAAGACGAGCCTGAGTCAAGGTCCACATCCAAAGACAGGAGCACAGAACGATCTACCTGGAAACTCTCCTGCTCTCTGGAGGGAAGTGGGAAACAGGGACAACATATGAATTGTACTGCATCAAACAGAGGCATGATGAACTAAATAAAATATTGTACTGGGTAAATGATAAAGAATAGAGGAGAGAAGTAATAGAGGACAGAACCCCAGTACACCATACTTTCCCAGCTTCTAACTTCTAGAAGCCTGCTAGCAACTAACTGGTATTGAAATGTAATTAAATAATGTTAATGGTAATAGCATGAATATGGCAAAGATAGCAGATGGTATAATAATAATAATGGAAATAATAAAATCTTCAGAAAAGCAGATTTTCATGTTTCTATTTCTCTGAATACACAGTGTTCCTTCTTCCTCACAGAAAGTTTTGAAAACAAAAGCATAAAGTAAAGACAACTGTCTTAATATATGTAAAGACAAGGTAACATTCATTGCGTGAAAGTGGAACTACTTTTTTTTTTTTTTTATTGTGGTAACAACCGAACAGTTCTCCCGTATGTCAGTACTTCTGTCATCTGTAAAATGATCCATCCAAACATCAATGACGAGGGCTAAAAACTGCATTACCCAGGTTCAGGTTGGTCTCCATGGTAACAGATAATAACTTCTGGTTCAGACAAATTAAGTAAATAGAATTTTTTGTTGATTTTTGACTTCTTGTGATCTTTTTTCCTGACAAACAAAACAAAATAAAACAAAGCAACTCCAACAGATTCTTTAGCTTTTTTCTGCATCAGAATCTGTTGTTTACATGATTGCATAAACACATCACTGTTGTTAAGTGTTGCGTATCAGCAAAAAGACGCGTGACTTTCTTTTCATTATCCGATGGAATTTTGTTAACTGCGTAAATGGTTGAAGAGTTACAGTAATTTAGTGAATATTAACAGGTCAAACCTACAGTCATGTTATCAATTCCAATAAAATATGAACTATCCTCAGCTGAGATTAAAAAAATACATAAACACTCTGTAAATTCCAAACACCTGTGAACAGATAAACAATGTCAAACATAACGAATCGTTCCAACATACTGAGCTGTGGTACCAGAGACATCAAAGTCAACATCTTAATGTCTCTTTCTAGGAGTGTGGATGAGGTTTAGGTTTTACTAAGATGTTCGGGGTTGCCACCACTCTCAACCCAGGAGTGCCGGCCAGAGCACTACTTCAAGGCCTGTATGAGGTTTCTGGAGTTAGTTGGTGTTGGATGATGGAAATACGGGACAGAGGCAGGAGGTTGGCTGCAATACTGTAATCCAAACTTCAGCTTACAGTTCTTGCTCTTGTACAGCTTCGGTTTCGTCTGGGCG
The DNA here is from genome assembly GCA_030512385.1 of Oryzias dopingdopingensis. Classification (NCBI taxonomy): domain Eukaryota; kingdom Metazoa; phylum Chordata; class Actinopteri; order Beloniformes; family Adrianichthyidae; genus Oryzias; species Oryzias dopingdopingensis. The sequence continues at coordinate 18,136 of JANSVH010014452.1, read as the reverse complement.
TTTATGCGTGAGTGTGTGTGTGCTCTCTGGTAAATAAAAACAAATGCAAACTCAATTAAACACATAAACCCAGTTTGAAAGCATTGAATTGATAATAAAGGGAACTACAAAGCAGCAGAGGATCATTGTAGGATTGGCATGTGGGGCGGGATCACTCCAACCAGGAAAATCATTAAGTGCTATAAATGGAAGAGTTCAACAGTTTGCTGATGACTCACGTTTCTATGGTGATTGTACTGAGTCACAGCTCATGTCCTGCTTTGGAAAAGGTAAACCACTCAATCACAGGAACAGGTTATTTAACTCGTGACACATTTCTTAATAATAAATACAATGACCTATTTTTAATAAATAACTTTTATGACTCATCTAACTGCAGAGTTTTTTTTGTTAAAAGTTAGTAAAAACCTGTCTCTGTTCAAACAGAGATGAGACTCAACTTCATATTTATTATAACTTTATTTAAAGAGACAGAACTCGTTCAGAAAACACTTGATCACAGATAGCTGTAAAAATCAGAATCAGTCAAAGGCTGGTTTTCATTTACAGTCTCCTGGATCATTTAAACAGACAAAACAACACAAAGTCGTGTCCAATATAACACAAACACTTACTGCATAATTAAGATAACATAGGTCATCATAACATTTATTCACAACACCAAAAAGACTTATCTTTTAGTGTTAGCAGCTTGAGAAGGTTTTGCATGTTGTTCGTAACTGAATCTCCTGAGATACTGAGTTGAACACGCTCACACTCCTGAATGACCTGAAAAAGTTCCTGCTCAGAGGAATGTTAACGTCACCTCTGACAGAGCGCCGAGTAACGCCCTCAAGGCTGTTTATAGATGGTTACTGTTTATATTCAATGGGAACACGTTTAATGTGTGCAGTACCTTAGAAATCTATTTTAAGTTAGTAAAAGTGTGAAGACTGTTCCAGTTTAAAATACTCTCATGTTTTTATTATAACACAATGACAGTAGTGTATTTATCCACAGCTTTGGTTGTTTGTAAAAGAATTGCACCAGGAGTTTGTTTGCTCTCTAAACAGCCCGACTGGTTATAGAACACTGAAAATCATCATAGCAAACACATTTTTGCAGCTTCAGGTGACATTTCATTTAGAATTACATGAAAATGTGCACAATTTGTCAATATGTGCTTTAAAAGCTGTGAATCTAGTATTAACCCAAGATATTATTACTGTCTGACAGTTTGTTTTTTGTCTCAGAGAACACAAACGTTGAGATTATGTGACATTTTTTTATTCCAGTTAAATCCATGCCTTCAGTTTTACAGACTTTAACTGTAGACGACATTCCTTCAACCAAGCTGTTACACAGAACATTACTTTAGTGAGTGGAGCTGCAACAGTGTCTTTAGTGCGACCATGAACAGAGAAAGCTGTGTCGTCTGCATACATCAAGCATTCAGTTTCAGGACAAACGGTGGCGCTGCCATCGCCCTTTGTTTAAAAATCAGGCAACAAAAATGCAATTTTATCCAACCAATATATCAGATCAAATATAAGCTATAAAATTAGTATCATAACTGTATATTGTAAAATTATATTTTACTTTTCAACAGAAAATATTATAAATGTAGTTTGTATGGTGAGTTAAACTTAATGAACATGGAAGTCTACAACACAACAATGACATCTAGTGCTGTATTTCTGGAACTGAAACAGCAGGACACAAAGGACGGAACTATTAGGTATTTTTCTGGATTATAAAATAAAACAGAAATGTGTTGTTGGAGGTTTTATAAACAGTAAAAACAAAACAACAGTAATATTTACTTAGTAATCTTTACACATGGACTGACCTTCGTCTCGGTTTTGCCTCGCCGTGTCTTCCTTGTTTATGGGACTCGATAGTAACCAGTTCCTCAACTCAGTCATGTGACTCCTCCCAGTTGTTGCCATGGCAACACAACACAAAAACACATCACAGTACGTCAAGGATTCCCTCCATTCAGTTTATAGACCAGATGATGTAAATTGCATCAAGAAACCCAGAAGAACTTTGGAGTTTTTCTAAAATAAATGTATTTAAATATAATACTGTGTGGTAAAATACTGTAAATGCTTTGAAAAACAACAACAACTAGGCCTGTGTTTTAATCTATTTATAAAATACAATGTGAACAAAGAAAACAAAATCTATTGAATATTTGGCCTTTCTACCTTTTTCCTTCAAACCAGCATCAGTTCTTACAGATTCACCTGCACTCAGTCAGGGATTTTTTGAGGGATTATTTTAATGTAATTGATCAACCAATTTCACTAAGCAGGTGTTGATGATCATCAATCAATGTTACTGATAGGTTGAAACCAAATCAGGAAATAAACAGGAAAAGCTGTGTAGGCCTCAAACATCCAAACTCTGCTAGCGAGTGAGTCCTTCAGGATCAGGGAGATCTCTCCCAGACAAAGATCTCAAAGCAGACTGGACTTTCTGGATGTTTCAGCTCTTCTGAAGGAGAACTAAGAAACGCTGAGTATCATAGACGGAGCTTTAGGTCAAAGAAACTTAGAGCAGCAGGAACATCAGCTCAGAACAAGCAGAGATCAGTAGAACCCAGAACACCCATCTACTGTCTGCATTTCTGCAAATGGAGGTCTGATCAGGATTAATGGTGTTCTGAATGCAGAGAAATGCAGGCACATATTTACCCAGCATACCATTTTCACAGCATTTAACCTCAGAGAACCCACGTGGTCAAATACGGACAGTTTTTTAAAATGTATTTACTGTTTCTGCAGGTTTTTGGGTTGTCCGGGTCTGTGGAGTGTCGCAGAGAGGATCTGCATCTAAAGGTGAGCCCAGATGTGTCTTTCAGTTACTTTGAATGGCCACCTCAATGGACGTCGTGACAATGGAAACAATACCATTGTTGTGTTTGTGGTAAGTGAAGTATTTGTAACGCTAATGGAAGTGACATGATTCTGTCGTACGGTGTCCTTACGCCACACTAGCTGTCAGTAAGGCCCCTCACTGAGCGCACACAAATGCTGCACACACAGGGAGTGCACGTGTGCCTGAAGGACTCCTGTGATGTTTGAGAGTCAGACAAAGTATCTGAATGTTGTTAAAACAGCTTTTGTGCACGGGAACATGTGTGACCATCCAGTTTCTAGAAGTATTCAGTCAGCGGTCTCTGTGAACGGTTTAAAGATGGAGTGATTGAGGTGGATTTCAGTTTGGGTTTTTCTGTGTCTCTCAATCCAGAATGAATATTTTCTGGAATATTGGTCACACAATATCGGTCAACTGCATCATCATCCAATACATGGGCTGGTTTCTCTGTAGGTCTGATTAAACTCACCATTAGAGCCTTTCATTTCCACATCACTTTTCCTGTCTGTCCTGTAGAACTTTACAGAAGTTGTACAGATTTTTCTCCTCTGTAACTAGTTATTTGAACATAATCTGGTAAATTTTCACTGATGAGAGTTTCGTCAGTTTTCTTTAGGTGACAGTTTACATTAGAAGCTGTTAATCTGGAATGCTCTAGTGCAGTTGTGCCCAAATCCAGGCCTCGAGGCCGCCCTCCTGCTGGTTTTCCTTACAAACCAGCCTTATCTGCTGTTGATTACTTGGATCAGGTGTGTTTAGCCAATACGGAACTTCAATGGCAGTTTGGTTAGAAAACATGTAGGACACCGGCCCTCGAGGCCTGGATTTGGGCAGCCCTGCTCTGGTGGCAGGTGTTGGAACCTGTTTCTGGATGTTGTGACATGAAGTTTCTTTTAGTTCTCACTTTTGAACCCATCACGGTCAGACTTCTCATTATATCTCTAAGATTTTAGAGTTCCACAAATCTTCTGGGTTCCTTAGATCATCAGGTCCGGTTTTATGGTTTTTCTCAAACATACATTTAAAAACTGAAGTGGATCAAACGTTCCAGGTGATGCTCCGAACGTGTGAACGTTGTTTGGAAGTGACTCACAAACCCAGCAAGGACCTTCATATTGCAGACTCACTGAGTCGAGCATTCTTAAGAGAGAGGGAGAAAAAAAGAGCTGGAGGTGAACCGGATCACATCTCAACTCCATGTCAGAGGAAAAGCTGAATCAGTTCAGCAAGATCCAGAGCTGCAGCATCGAAAAGAGAGAGTTCAGAGAGGACGGCCTGATGGAACCACATGTTAACGAAGACATTCAGCCATACTGGATAATCAAGGAAGAGATCCCATTCACGTCTGGACTGATGTTCAAGGGACCAAAGCTCTTTGTACCACAACAGCTGAGACAAGAACGGCTTGAAAAAAATCCAAGAATCACATCTGGGAAGTCGAGAGCAAAGAAAGAGCCAGAGACATTTAACATGAAGCAAACATGTCCAAACACATCGAAGAGACAGTTTGCACATGCAGTCTGTGAGGAAAACACGAAACTTAAACCAAGAGAACCAGTGCTTTCACATCCAGTACCAGACCGTGGGAGAACGTAGGCACAGACCTACTATGGATTATAAGGATCTGAGTTTGTGTTATGAGGAAGACACTTTTCCAAGTTCACAGAGATCATGAAACTGAAACACATCACCAGCTTCAGTGTCACAATCACTTTGAAATCAAAGTTTGCCACATACGCACTGGATGGATACCTGATGATGTATGATGGTATGATAGTGCTGAGTTCAGGGACTTTGCTGAAAGCTGGGAATTCAGACATGTCACATCTAGTCCCACACATGGCCAGTCCAACGATCAGGCAGTAAAAACAATCATAAATCTGTTCAAGAAATCAGAAAACTGAAAAGAAGACCTCTATATTTCACTCCTGGAGTTCGGCACTTCACCATTAGTGCCATTACCACAGTTCTAATAGATGTGTATCACATGTCTGAGTCATGTTAAAGCCTGTTCAACAGAAGCTGGTCATCCTGACTCATCAGTATTACATTCAGCATCAACACAAATCCCAAAAAGCTGCAAAGTCTCAGATTCTACAGGCCTCAGTTTCAAAGGAGAAACAGGAAGTTTCACTTCAAGGTGTTTTCCTCATTTGGATGGTTTTGTTTTCTTGGATCTCTGTGGAACTGATCAGAAGTTGTTAGATCATATTTATCTGGTTACAGGTTTGTGTTTTAGTTCATTCTGCTCTAAAAATGCAGCTTACCCTCTATCTTCATATTTTGAATTTGTGTAATTGTGACAGGATGTATTCTTATGGAGAGCAAAATCATTTGGTATAAATAAAATATGAATTTATATTTTATATAAAAAGGCACAAGAGTAAATAAATGTCAATGTTTTTCCTTTAACTTATACTTTATTTCTAAGTTGTGTAATTTTGACATGTACTTATGGATGTCAAAAATAATTAAAAAAAATAATAATTCTGTGTTGTTTTTTTCAATATGTGGTGCTGTGTGTCCATTAATGAGGAAAAAATGAATTTAATTGTTTTTAGCAAATGGCTGCAATATAACAAAGAGTGAAAACTTTAAGGGGGTCTGAAAACTTTCTGTACCCTCTGTATCTTTTTGCATTTAGTTTTATTACCAGGGTCACATCATTCTATTAACCAACTGTGCTGCTTTATATTAGTCCTCAAGACAGGGTACCTTCAGACCATCTTCTTCTTCTCTTGTTTGTAATATGAGACATTTTATTCTTGGTTTAAGTTTCCCCCATATAGAGGTTGACATCATCCTATTCCATTCATTTAATTGCTTATGTGGTATGTGTAAAGGTAGTACCGGAAACATAGAAAGAAATCTTGGCAGTGAATGTATTTTTCTGCTCTGTTTCTCCAGTTAAACTTTGACATTTTTTGCATATCTTTTTGTAGTTGAGTGTTTAAAAAACAGAATTTGGGACTTTATGCCCCGCTGGTTTTGTCCCTTCTGTGGTCTCTGTCTGCTGTGAATTCATATTTATAGTGTTGGCAGGATCTTGTCGGAGGAATCTGTTTGACTTTGATGACACTGTTGTTTTTTGTCTGTCAAAGCATCAGTGTGTTTTCTTTAAAACTCATCATGGATGAGCAGCTGAAGGAGCTCCATGACTCTGAAAAGGGGAGTGGCAGGAGCAGGAGTCAGGTGCACACTTTAGTCTACACCGCTGCTTCCTAAAGTCTTCTGCTTTATCTCATGTTAATGCTTTGCTGTTCTCTGACCTCTGCTTTTAAGATTCTTTTTTTGTACCATAAAAAATAACTGGATTTGACTGGACCGGACTTCAGGTGAGTAGCTGATGCACACAGATAAAAAACAATGATCAGACCTTCACCTGTCACAAATGTAAGACAAAATTCCCATTTGACCTGTAGGCTGACTTAATCAAATCTTTGATAGTTTATCAGAATCCTTTTATTTATCATTGTTTCACAAAGAGCTTTTGGTACAAAGAAAACCTTTGTTCAAACATGTATTGCACATATATATTCAGCTTCTGAATATTACACATGATTGGGATGTTAAGACTTGTTCAGAAATATTTGAGGTTCGTGTTTTGTTTAGCAGGTTGACTGCTGTCTAAGTCGTTCAGTTTGGGTCTGTGCGCAGAGCTCTGTGCGCACGCGCCTGATGCTGGCGATCTGTTAAATAATCTGTTCAAATCCTTTAACCCCGGAGCTTCAGCTCCAGTGTTTACATTCTTTTGTCTACTGTAACTTTTCAAGCGTTTACGTACTTAACTTAATTCCAGCAGATCCTGAAGTAAACGGGTTTTGAGCTGATGTGCAGCACTATGCAGTTGTGAAGTGTTTGCGTTATCCACGTTCATCAGCGCAGACTGCAGCAGAGAAAAGTAGCACTCCACGTTAGTCATATGTTGCAAATCGGTGTAAAGCCGGGAAAATAAGCCACTTTTCTTCACGTCAGAATCAGTTGATAATGTAAGGATTCAGTCACTCTCGCCTCCTCCGACCACCAGAGGGAGCCCTCGCCTGAGTATTAACTGCTTCTGTCATCCTGTGGATCTCCATCATGCATCTGTTCACCGGTTCCTGCTCTCAAAAGCTGCTTATATGCCTGCTCCACTCCATGCTTCTTGCATACTCTTGAACTGGGTTATCCTTGCATTCGTTCTAATTTGTCTTCTAGTTTGCTGCCTGTGTTATTCTGACCCTAGGCCTGTTTTTTCGACTCCTGCTGTGCTCCTGTGTTTTGATCCTGGCCTGGATCGTAAGCACGTCCTTGCTTTATCCACCTTGTGCTGCTATATTAAAATCAGTTGCACGTGGATCCACACTTCTCAGCGTTCTCAGTACAGATGCATTATTATCGTGTGAACTGTTGAAGATTTACGGCGTTTAGCCAGTTATTCTGGTGTCACTGTGACATTATTGGTGTTAAAGGGTTAACTACGGTGGCCCTGAAGGTTAAATCACATAAACAAATCGATCAATGCAAAGCATAAAGATCACAACAGCATCTCAGTGCACAGGGATATTACCTATAATGGAGGAAGATGTAGCAGAAAATCAGAAAAGTAAAGGATTATTTTTCTGAATTTTGAAACCCAAATGTCTTCCAATCCTGGAATGATCATTCTAGAACGTAAACGTCACAATTAAACGAGGGAACACTTTCCATTATCTTACTGTTTCCATTATAAACTGTTAATCTGGCGCCCTCTAGTGGTAGTTGTTGGAACCAGTTTCCAGATGTTGCAGCATGAAGCTTCTTTTTAGTTCTCACTTCTAGAACTGGTCACACTCCTCATTATATCATCAAGATTTTAGAATTCATCAAACGGTCTGGTTCACCAGATCATCAGGTCATGTTTTATAGGTTTTCTCAAACATACATTTAAAAACCAAAGGGAATCAAACGTTCCTAAACTGTGGAATGCTCCACTTCAGTCCCAATGCTTCTCTGATTCAGCTGAAGACCTCCAGACTTTTGGCTAAATGTGAGATTTAATGTCAGAAACATTTCATGTTTATTTATTCTGCTGAAAAATATTTTATTTCAGGTTTTTGTGGTTTTTGATTATTCGTTAGTTTTTTCCGTTTTTCTGGGTAAAGTTTTTTAGAAATAAACTTTGCTGTTTTTATTTACAGAGAATCAAATTTTTTGCCTCAACAGATAGAACAAACATCTGACTTGAGCGTTTTCAAAAGAGTCTGGGATCCAATCAGCTTTAATTCTCCTAAATAAACAAACAAAAACAAATGTTTGTGATTTAGGAGCAGATTGGAATCCTTCTTTGAGACATTTTTACTGTTCAGTTTACCTAAATTGTTTCTGTTGAAGGTTTTTAAGTTTCTCTTCTAAAAAAGTGAAGGAAAAATTAAGAAAAGAAAGTTCCAAAACAGTTTTGATTTGGTTAATTTTTTTTTTATTTAATGAATCTTAGATATTCAGTTTTCTACATTAAATCATAATAAACACAAGAGGGTGTTATAGTAGAGGATGCAGAAGACTGGGTCAGTTCACAGTTCTGCACTGTAAAAAAAAAAAAGAGAAAAAAGATCATTTATTTATGGCTCACCAACAGTCATCAGTCATGACCCCAAAACACTTTTAAATGACTACATTATTACAGTCAATGACATCATTGATGATTTCATCAATGAAACGGCCAATGGCATCTCTGATGGCATCTCCAATGACAAATCTGATACAAATATCTAGTCCAGGTCCTATAAAACAGAACAAAGCATATGGATTATAAAAAGGAAATAACTTACTTAAACAATATAAAATAAATAATTCAATAAACTAAAATGAAAGTTTATACATCATTTTCTTATTTGATGTCCTTGAAGTTCGTGGGGGCCACATCACAGCGTAAGGGCCACACCGGGGTCCACATGCTGTTACTGCGGCATCTGAGTGGTTCGTTTATAACTTTAATAACTTTGAATTTAAAAATAAAGAATCATGACGATTATCAAGAACACGTTAAATGTATCTGAGCAAGAATGTTTATTCTGACCAATAGAATGACTGAGTATTAGCTGTTTATTCCTCTATAGAAGTCTGTGGGATTTTGGCTTCTTGGAGCCAGCAGGTACTTCCTGTTTGGACACCGGGGATGTCACTCAGTCCAGATCTCATTTACAGTCAACGGTCAGAACTCATGGCTGAATGACTTGCTGAATATCTCCAGTCTGAATCTCAGATTAACTAATTCCTCAGTCTCACTCAGAGCTTGTAAGAATCTATCTGAGCAGAAGCTTTAGATATCAGCCGGTTTTACTGAGAGGAGCCGCTTCCTGTCCTGAGCTGCTGCTCTGCTCTGCTGTGATAGGAAGATAATAAACAAGCTGAAGAAATTATTTTTTTTTGCCGTTCTACCGTTGTTTTTTTTTTTTAATAAACTAACATTAGTGCTCAATTTGCTGGTTTTCCTGCTTCAATAATGTGTAAAAAGGACAAAACTGATCGTTAATTCCTTATTTTTGTTAAAATGCTATCCCACATGTCAGTTTCTGATAAAGAGGATAAAAAACATGTTTTTGTAGTGAAGTTTACACCTTCAACAGTGGAAACAGCAGGGACCCATCCATGACAGAGGCTGCACTGTACCATCACATCCAGTAGGTGGCGACAGACCATCAGGAGTCAATGAACTGAGCCTGAAGCCGTCTAAAATTGTTCATTTTAAGGTGCCTTTACTTCAGTCAATCAGTGTATCAATTCGTAAGTTTTTTTTAAAGCAATCTCTTTGGCTTTTGTTTTTAGTGTGTATTACTCTGAACTACAAAGTTTTCCATTTAAAAAAACTGGTTCACAGGGCCTCAGGGCCGTGCAGAGCACTGGAGGGGCGGGTGCTGAAATTTAGAAAGGAGCATGAATATATGACAACAACTTTCAGGATTGCAGACCGTATAATAGCAACGCATATTTATATAACTTCATAGTACTTGTAGCAAAGTTGCTTGTAGCTGCTGTGGTGAAAAGCTTCAACCTGACTGACACTTTCCTTCTTGCGGGTTGTTCTGGAACCTCAAAATAAATAAATAAATAAATACTGAAAGTAATCATGTGACTAACTTTTATGAGAACCTTTGGCTAGTGTTAAGTCACTAGGGCCTGATGGGATTACAGCAATAATTTCAAGGCTTAAATACGTCCATACCACTACCATACCATCATACCACTGCCTCCAAAGGGGAGGCTGGGAACAGAGGGTTCTGTGCCTGATGTTGGTGAGTTAGAATGATGTCATTTTTCTGAAACATTAAGAGGTTATGTAAAATCAAGCTGCACCACCTCTACTGTAGGTCAGTCCAATGTTTGAGCTAGTCTGTTGCTGGTGTTGGCCTGATGACCTGGAATGGTCGACACATTCCTCGGATTAAACACAGTTTCTTCAAAACAAAAGATTCACAGCTCAGTCCTTTGTTATAAATATAAGCCAATATTTATTGATTGATTTCTGTACTGAGTATCCATAGCGTACAAAAACATTTCTCTTCATTTGTGGCAGTAATTTCTTGTACAGAAAACAGCAGAATCTTTTTCAAAACGTCAAAGAACAACCCCGCCATCGCAGCTACTGTTTTATTTTTCCAGCAGCTTCTGTCCCTCCTTTACTGTCATGAATCTGCAGCATCTCCACCATGACTTTGTATCATTAAAGGACTGGTGACCTGTCCAGGGTCAACCCCACCTTCATCTGACGGTGGCTGGAAAGGTTCAGTTCTCCCCATGTCCCTGAACAGAAACAAGCAGGCACAGAACATGGATGGATTTGTTTCAAAAGAGTCACATATTAAGTTAATATTAATTAAGGAAACTCTTAATGCGGTCAAAAGTATTGATTAGTCAGATTTTTATCAATCAGTGCTGTATTTTCTTATGTTTCATCAGCCTTCACATAAACAGCATTAACATCAACAATACATTCTGATGAACTTTGAATGATGCAAACATGGTTCTGACCTTAGAGCGATAGAAGCAGAATCTGTCGGGAGATCAGTTCTGTTTCTGAACAAAGAGATTTGGAAAAAATATATAAGTTAACAATTCTGTTCAGTAAAAAATAAAAGGGAGTTTATTTACGACTTACCTCCTAAAAAGATTAAAAAAAGCCAGGATCCCCAAAACAACAACAACGATAACACCAAAAACAATGCCAGCTATGACACCAGGGCCAAGACCAGATCCTACAGGACACAGCAAAGAAATGAACTAAAATTTAAAGCTCATGTATTGCGTTCGTATACACAAAATAAATAAAATAATTTGCTAAGTCATAATTTACCTAGAATAAATTAGGTTCAATAAATATGAAAAAGACAGTAAAGTGCTATTTTTCACCAACACTTATTAAACGTACTTTATGAATTCAGGAGATGGCTGCTGGATTAAAAGACTAAAGAAACAATGATCAACCTTATACCTTTTAGATTTTATCTGGTGTCTGTGGCAAACCGGTAAAAAGAAGAAGATTAAAATAAAGACAGTTTGTTCCAAAAAATAGAAGCTTAACTGAGCAGCGTGACAGGATAAAGGAGAGCGTTGAAATGTGCGTACAATGTTTTATTTAACTCTTTCTGACCCTCTGTATTGCAGCGCTGCATCTCTGTTTTCAAACAGATTTAAACAGTGTTAAAAGACAAATTTCTAGACTGAGTTATCTCCACAATTGTGTGCTCTAATTGTACAAAATAAATTCAGGTTAAATGGTGTGATATGCACAAGACTGCACTACGGGCGGAAAATTCCAATGGCAGTTGATGTCATTGGCTTGTATCACGTTATGCAGTGATTGGAGCTTTTCCATTCCATTGACCTTACGAACAATGTGACCTGAGCCATTAAGTCAGTATGAAATATAAACCAGAGCTTAGTGCTAATCAGTGGTTTTGTCAGATCAAGCTGGATATTGAAAGATTAAATTAGTTGTGTCAGTTGTGATTATTACAACATAAAAAATAAATCCCTCCCCAACCGGGACCCAATCAGGCAATCTTCTCCTTTGAGAGGCGAGTGCATTACCACTGTCCCACCATGAGAGCTGCAAATCAAAGCATGGCAGGTCTTAAAAGAGGCATCTCGTGTGTTAAAAGTTTAAAGATCTCGGTTGTTAAAAATGTAAGGTTAAAACAAAAACTAGTGACAAATAGCGATCTGACACAGCCATGTGAGGACACACTACAGGACAGCTGTAGGTCACGACCAAGTCCAGAGTGTGCCCCCTGTTGTGAGTGGATTATGTGACATGCTGTTTAAAATCCATACAGTACAAAAGGTTAAGACACTCATTTGCATCAGCATCACTATCTTTGTCAACATGTACGTTAAAATCACCAGTTATTACAACTCTGCTATATTTAGAGTGACGAGATGATAAAAATGAAATTTGGTCTGTAGACGGTAACATAATATAGGAGGGCTGCTAAAAGAAAATGCTTGACGTTCAAACGTGGAAAAACTATTTAGCCTGATTGTTTTAGTTACAAATAAGCCACGAGCAATCGATGCACCGCCTTTCTTACCTCCCATGTAGAAAAAAAAGTAAAAATCTGGTGAGGACTACTCAGTGAGAATAACAGAAGCAACAGTACCAAGCCAGGTTTCAGTTAAAAAATGAAATCTATGCTGTTGTCTAACATAAGTTCAGTCACAATAAAAGACTTGTTTAGAAGAGAGTGAATGTTTCAAACAGTAAAGTTCAAACTCGTATGTGAGTGCAGATGGATTGTTTCATCTTTTGTATCAGTACCGTATGAAAATGTGTTCCTGTTACTTTCCACCTTGGAAATGTATTATAAAATTAAAACAAATGAGCAACTCCTTACAGTCACTGAGCAACCTCTAAGCTGCAGAGAAAATCCTGGAGCCACCCCTGTTATATTTCCCTCCTGGAGTTTAGCACTACACCACTGGAAGGTGTAGGAGTATTCCCGGCTCTATGTGTTTTTATCAGGAAGTGATGTAGACTAAGTAGCAATTAGCATGAGGCTAATAGATGAGTATCACATGTCTGAGCCGCATTAAAGCCTGTTCAACAGAAGGTGGTCTTCCTCACTCATCAATGACTCCACATTCAGCATCAACACAAATCCCCAAAAAGCTGCAAAGTCTCAGATTCTACAGGCCTCAGTTTTAAGGAGAAACAGGAAGTGTCACTGAAATGTGTTTTCCTCACCTGGATGGGTGTGCGTTTCGTTGGTTCTCTGTGGAACTGATCAGAAGTTGTGTTAGATCGTATTGATCTGGTTACAGGTTTGTGTTTGTTCTTTGTTCATGCTGCTCTGAAAAAGCAGTTTACCTATCAGGGTGATGGTTGAACACTTCATCCTATCCATTGGAAAAGAGCAGGTGTAGTTTCCTTCATCCTCCTTGGTGACGTTGGTCAGTCTGAGGGAAATGTTTGCATCCTTCAGGTTCTGGTGGATCAGGAAGGTTCTGCCTTTGAACTTCGGGTCTTGAGAGTCCTGGTCGTCCCCCTGACTCCGGTACACGTGCACAGTATCCAAGCCACGTTTCCATTCCAGGCTCCGATGGCTCAAGTCAAACGGAGGTTCTACTCTACATGACAGAACCACGTCCTGACCCGGCTGTGCTTGGACCGTCAATGGAGAGCAGATCACTTTAAACAAATCTGAAGAAAAACGAAACAAAGCACAAAGATTTAGTTTAGTGAAACATTTACAATGTTTGATGAAAACGACCACAGATGTGCTGCACGCGCTCAGTGAAACGATACAGCCTTAGACATGTTTTCATCTGGTTGATCATTTTTTATGTAGTTTGTGTTTTTTACTTTATTTTACTTATTACTTAAATGCCCTCAAGAGTTTTTGTTGATTCATTTTAAGTTCCCCTTTTTTAACTCTGATACATTTATCAAGGATTTGACTTTTGTTGCATTTTTTGTATAAATATGTATAAATGTATAAATATTTGATTATAAACAACATGATTAATATCCCTCTGATCATTTACACTTTATTTCCATATGATCTCATATTTGATTATTTTTCCTTTTTTGATTTTGCTTTTGTTTAAATGTGAGGTTTGAATACAACTGACCGGATAAACAACATGTTTAAGGTCAACTTTGAAAGCGGGCCTAAACTAAACCAAAAGCAGGAACGGTTTGATGCTGTATGGAACTTTATCATCATAATGACAGTTAAAATAACAGACCTTAAGCCATGTCTCAAATAATCATCCACTTAAGCCTCAAAAGAGGCCACAAGCCATTACAAGGAGCACAGGGTTTGTAAATTATTTTTGCTAAATGCTGTGCGTCTTGTCTAAGTATGTGGTTTCGTTTGTTTGCTTGTCGTGTTATTAAGGCATTTTTGTTGCTCTTTAAAAAGTGAATTATTTTCGACTTACTTTTTAATTCATCTGTTTTTTAATCTCGTGGTGCTTTTTCACTATTACACCTTTGTAAAACGACACTTGTTCCTCTCCTTTTCTCATGTCTTGCTGCTGTAAAGAGTGACTTTATTTCCTGACTCTCACTCTCAGCTTTCATGAAAAGTTGGCATCTCTGTATGTATGTCTGTTTTTGGGCCTGTTAGTAAAACTAAACCAGTGAGTGGCTGAAGGAAGACGACATTGGGTCTCTCTCTCTCTCTTTGGGTATACCCATGTCGTTAAAAGTTGAACATAATATAAAGTGAACATGCATGAAACATTCTCATAACCTGATGATCACATAAGAAACTCATTGAATTACAGAGTTTAGTTTTAGCAGGAATCCGAATGAGTTTAAATGAAAGAGTTTGAAGTTTACCTGGAAATCCTTTCACCACCAAAATAATCAAAACCAGCAGTTTGAAGATCTTCATCATTCAGAAATCACCACCGGAACAAATCTCGAACTTTAAGGAATCGATCCAAGAGTTTGGAGCTCAGTCAACAGCTCCTCACGTTTACAGCACCTGCTTTAAATGCATTCAAACCGACCGCGGATCGCGCGGCGGAGGAGGCCGGTTTAAAAGGAAAGTCAAGTCACGGTTTAGACGCGTATTGAGCGACGCGGCTTGACGCAAATTCAGCAGTGAAATAATAAGCCCGTCTGAGATGATGCATTGTCTTTACTGGATCGAAACCGCCTGAGATAAAGCCAACACTGATCTGCAGAAGCAGAAATAGGATTGTCCTATTTATTATGCCCCTCCCAAGCATGATCTATGCTTTTATGTATTTTGACTTTAAATGTTTTGTGATGTATTTTTCATCAGTAGGTATTTGAATTGATAGTCTAACACTTATGTTTTTATTGTATATTCTTAGCTTTGCAGTCTTGAAGCACAACGAACGCACACATCAAAAAGTCTGTTCTAACACTTTTCAAATCTTCTTGATGAAATCACTTTCATATGTTCACTTTTTGTGTAGTTACAATTGAACAAAAACATGAAAATAATGTTAATGAATAACATTACATGTATGAATGTAATGTCTTTTTGTGTCAAATGTATGTTGCGATCATGCAATTGTTCAAAAATGACAGTTGCTCCAGCACAAACACTTCAAAAAAGTATGTCAAAAATAAATCTCTGTATAGAAACAATACATCATTGTTTATTTATTTATTTATTTTGTGAGGTTACATTAAATTGCACTTTAATAAATTGGAGGGGAAAACTACCAGGGCAAGTTTTCAACTTACTTAGTTGAAAACTAAGTTTTATTAAAAACAGATGTGTCAATAATAACACAAACTGAGTCAAATTTTAACTTAACAACGTGTCTATATAAGGACAACACATTTTGCGTTATATGTAGCACAATTAGTGTGCCAATAATGTAACACATCTGTTGTGTTATACTTTCCAACACACTGAGTAAATTGTAACACAAATACTGTGTTAGAAACTTTAACACAAGTTGTTTTATTTGTTATTATATCAATTGTGTTACAAAACTGTGTACATTTTAATTAAAATAAAGAGAAACCCAGTTGTAGAAAGTACTTTTTATTGTACTTTTTGACATTTTAACTCACAAATAAAACATTTAATTTCTTCATTTAACTTTAAAAAAAAAAACAAAGCACATTAAGTTCATTTTTAAAACTTACAAAATCTCTTCAACTTTGCTCCAGGAGGGACTTGGCATTTGCTTGCATCTATCAACTCTGAAGCTGCAGAGTTCATGTATTTTCTTGCAGATCTCTTTAGCATTGAGGAAAACTTCTGCTCTTCCCATTTCTAAGAAAGAAGAAGTAAATATATTCTAAAACATTTGTTGCAGTTATACACACCTAAAATCATGTGGGTCGCACATACACTATAACTGCGTCAGCTGTCTTTCTATTTGGTGCTCTTTTTGTATTTATGTCTAAGATATTTACACTAGAACCGCCAATCATGCTGCTAACTAATCGTAGTGACCTTTAAGAAAAAAATAAAATAAAAAACATGTTTGGCTGCCTGACAAGAGCCAAATGTGTTTAGAAAATGTTAATAGCATCAGGCTGTCGTTTAAAATTGTTTATACTGTTTGCACGGTTCAAAACGTTACCTAAAAGACCAAAGTCACTATTTCAAGTTGCTTTCACATCGGACTTTAATTCTGCGGCGATCCGGCGCCCACAGAGTCCCTCTCTCCACGGCGTGTCTCTAACCAAATGACCGGAATGAAATCTCTGTTAAGCGGGTCAAATCCAAAGCTTTGCCGAGAGACTGTTCAGTTCCAGTTTTACTTCCTGCTCCAGTTATGTCGCCTGTTGGATCCGCCCGCAGCAGCAACTCATATCACAAAACGCGGAGTTCGGAAATGTCGAGCCGCCGCCTGAGATGCATTAATTTACCTGCGGACGATGCAGCAATGTGCGCACGTAAATATGTGTGAATAACAGCAGCCATGTTTTAAAACATCAAACATTCATAAAAATAAATCAATACATGCACGATGAACCAAGCATGCTACTTCCTAACACCCACTTTAGCACAAACTTTAAGCTTCCCGGCCAGATTTCTCTCTGAAAATGGGATTCCTTTCCTGTAAGAATTCCTCCATCAAATGATTTGGTTGTCGTGGTTTTTACAGTTGATGGTAAAACATTGCGTCCCCTTTTGTGATTCGTGCTGAATCGGAGCTCCTCCGTTCTTCTCTCAGGAAGACTCCATGCATAGGTTTTAAAGAGAAATCACTCGAATCTGTTTCACAGACACACACAGAAACAAACCCACCAAACATGAACCAACTTCACGATCAAAAACGATGCCAGGAGTCCAGCTCTGATACAAACGTTTGGTTTTGTTCTGCAGCAAGTTCAGAATTTAGACAGAATATGTTTTATGGGAAGCAAAATCGTTTAGCATATTTATACGTTTTCATGTTCATAAAAATGACAAAGAAGTAAATAAATGTGGGTGTTGTCACTTTTAACGTTTACTTTATTTATTGCATAATTTTGACAGAACATATATTTTATGGAGAACAAAATACTCACAGTTATTTAAGGTTTAGGTTGATTAAATCTGGAAGGATTCTTATCTTTTTTTATGTTAAAAAGTTACGTGGTAGAAGTTTTAAAGCTTTAAAAAATGTAGTTTTAGTGTATTAAAAATGTTTTTTTGTGATCGACCCGGAACCTAAACTGGATTTTGGCCCCCTGTGTTTGAGGCTTTGCTTGAACTCTGCCAATTCTAAAAGAAAAGTCACTGAAATAGCAGCAGACTGCTCATGTTTGATCCCGTTTGTGTCAAATGGGTTTATTTGTATTTGTTTGAACGTCCTGTGGAGCATTCCTTTTTTTGAGACAAAAGTCAAATGACTGTGATGATGAAAGAAGATAAACAGTTATCCCAAGCATCAAGCTCGAGGTGGTGGAGCGCGGCGAGATGTGTCTGTTTGGGCACGCCAAGGTCCGGAGCTCAGTGAACGCACCAGGGGTTCTGGTTCAACACCAGGGGCCCGGGGGTCTGTGATTCAAACAGCTGTCGGGGAGAGGCTGGGACATGAAACGGAATGAAAGCGTTTGAGGAGCATACCTCTGAAAACTCTGATTTTTTTTTTTTTTTTTTTTAAAGGAGATCTTTTCAACCTTCAGGTTCTCCACTTTTTCACTTCATTCATTCATTTTCTGAACCGCTTTATCCCTTTCGGGGTCACGGGGCTGCCGGAGCCTAACCCGGCTACTCATGGGCGAAGGCAGGGGACGCCCCTGGACTGGTCGCCAGTCTGTCGCAGGGGCCACAGTCACACACTCATGCACACTCACATCCACACCTAGGGACAATTTAGAGTGACC
>JANSVH010014451.1:0-13055 GCA_030512385.1 Oryzias dopingdopingensis | reverse complement strand
CAGGGAATTTTACAGGAATTCTGGTTTGTCAATATAAAACACAAACATTTATATTTAGAGAAAGGATTTAAACAGGTTCATGGCTGCAGGTTCATGGCTGCAGGATTACGGCTGCGGGTTCAAGGCTGCAGGATCTCGGCTGCAGGTTCACGGCTGCAAGTTCTCGGCTGCAGGTTCTCGGCTGCAGGATCTCGGTTGCAGGATCTCGGCTGCAAGTTCACGGCTGCAGGATCTCAGCTGCAGGATCTCGGCTGCAGGTTCACGGCTGCAGGATCACGGCTGCAGGTTCACGGCTGCAGGATCTCGGCTGCAGGATCTCGGCTGCAGGATCTCTGCTGCAGGTTCATGGCTGCAGGTTCACGGCTGCAGGATCTCGGCTGCAGGATCTCGCTGCCGGATCTGCTGAAGCAGCAGCTTCTCACCAACCTTCATGTCAGACAGGTTCTCCAGAACAGACTGCCAATCCTTAGCAAACCAGTAGATGTAGCATGAAAGCTGCAGTGCTGCTCCTCCTGTGCAGTCAGAGACATTTACGCACATCTGCAGCATCAAACCTGCAGATGGAATCAAACCCTGAACTTCAGAGACGCAGAGAAACATTCTGATTCCTCTTTGATTGTTGGTGCAGAAACAGTCTTTATGTTTCACTTTATTCCATTTGCCAGATGAAAATCTTCTGTTATTCTCTCTTCTCGTCTCTTCTGACGAAGCCGACATCTGATCAAACTTTTACCCGTCTGATCAAACGGGCTTTTGGGCCGTCTCACATCATTTTGATGAGCGAATGTTAAGAAGTCTTTTCATGATTTCTCTTCTTTTCCTCCAATGCTCTCAGCAGCTTTATCTCCTGAGGGAACCGTAACAGCAGTTAGAGCGTCCCAGCAGGGGGGCTGCAGGCAGTCGGAGAAGCCTTACACCCCCCACCCCTCAGCAGACGGATACAGCCCCTCCTGTCCTCCCTCCAAAAGATCAGCTCTTGTATTCAACTGTGAAACATCCGGCAGGAAAATGAGAAGTTTGTTGTTTTAAAGGAGCAGAAATGACCCTCAGAAGAATTCCAGTGTCACTCAAGGATTCTCCTCATCTTCCTCATCTTCATCACCTTCATCACAGTGCGGCTCAATTAGCCATTCTGAAGCATTTTGGAAAATTTTCCCTGAAATGCGTGTCAGTGATTTAAATCCTCTGGGTTTGCCTACAGTTTGTGTTCAGAAGTTTTTTCTGGTGGTTCTCCTCCTTTAAAACATGGGATTATGTTTTTGCTCCTCACTGTCAGTTCTTCATCAGAAGGTTAATCAGTTCTGGATTGTGTTGCGTGTCAGCTAATCTCATGTGGATTCCTTTGACCCTTGACGTCTCAGCGTGGACACCACACCTCTGAAGATCATCTGCTTCTGTCGTCTGAGTGGCTGCTGTCAAACAACATGAACGTATCTGTACCAAACACTACCATGGAGACATCCCAGCATGCCTTTAGAGAAGGAGCTGCCACGCGGTCCCACCAGAACAAGAGTCCACTCAGCAGTGTTTGGATCCATCTTCTGGTTGTGAATGTGAGGATAGAGCAGCTTCTCAAAACACACATCTTTACACAAAAACAAACGTTTGTGAACCTCGCTGTTACAACACGAAGAGGATTTCTTTAAAGATGCATACGGTGTTGGGGTTTTCTTCATTACTTTTCTTCTGTTTTTTACTTCTTGGGTTTCTGTACAGGCGTGCTGTGACTCCACCCACTCAACTGTGGATCATGGAGAAGGGTGTATCTGCAGGCCCGGAGTCCCAACAGCATTCTCAGGACCAAACTCTGAGAACTGAGGGTTTTTGAGACAGCGCCTCCTATCTGCAGGGTAAAGTTTGTTTTATTGTTTTCTGCAGACCGTATGAGGCACATCGCACACCGGAGTGTTAGAGTAGAAAACATGTATCGAAGCGCTGCATCAACAGAAAGAACGAGGTCATTTATTACATGAATCTTAAATATAAAAAGTAAATAAAATAATTACAGAAACAAAACGTCGTTGTGGTTCAGCATTTATCCAAACGAATGTTTGTGTGAATCTAAAATTCATGACTGTTTATTAGCAACACACCATTTAACATTTTACAACATTTTTGTTTCTGTCTATCTTTTTGTGTTTACATGTAATCCTTTTCTATTGTGTAATTCATTCATATTATGGTTTCTAATAAAACAGGAGAAAACCAAATGTTTACTGAGCATGACTGAAGCATCAACTCAATCTAACACTGCGGCGTATCGACACGTGTCAGGGCTCCTCACAGTGAGGGAAATTCTCCTCTCTGAAGCCGTCCTCGTCTTTTCTTTGACAGAACAGTCAAATATAATGGGTTTGACTGGTGGTATTTGGTTTTTTAGAAGAAATAAATGGCCAGGTAGAAAACATTTGGTTATGCAATGTAAAATCAGAGTCTTTGTGCTCTTTTAGAAAAAAAAAACGGTTCCTGTGGCGCGTTACTCTGGCAACGGTGTTTTGTGTTTGTCGGATATCTAAATGGGATTGTTTAGTACTGGTGGCGGCTGCAGGACGTGAATCTTCTCTTCACATCCTGTTTGCGATTAGTGCTGCAGCTTCAACTGCATTCACTAAACAAACCTTAGCCAACTCTTCAAAACTCCAGCGAGCTGCTCCACGTGTAGACTGCAGGTTACCGGGCCTCCACATGTAGACCGCAGGTCACCGGGCCTCCACGTGTAGACCGCAGGTCACCGGGCCTCCACATGTAGACCGCAGGTCACCAGACCTCCACATGTAGACTCAGGTCACCGGGCCTCCACATGTAGACTCAGGTCACCGGGCCTCCACATGTAGACTCAGGTCACCAGACCTCCACGTGTAGACCGCAGGTCACCGGGCCTCCACGTGTAGACTCAGGTCACCGGGCCTCCACTTGTAGACCGCAGGTCACCGGGCCTCCACGTGTAGACCGCAGGTCACCGGGCCTCCACGTGTAGACCGCAGGTCACCGGGCCTCCACATGTAGACCGCAGGTCACCAGACCTCCACATGTAGACTCAGGTAACCGGGCCTCCACATGTAGACTCAGGTCACCAGACCTCCACATGTAGACTCAGGTAACCGGGCCTCCACATGTAGACTCAGGTCACCAGACCTCCACATGTAGACTCAGGTCACCGGGCCTCCACATGTAGACTCAGGTCACCAGACCTCCACGTGTAGACCGCAGGTCACCGGGCCTCCACGTGTAGACTCAGGTCACCGGGCCTCCACTTGTAGACCGCAGGTCACCGGGCCTCCACGTGTAGACCGCAGGTCACCGGGCCTCCACGTGTAGACCGCAGGTCACCGGGCCTCCACGTGTGTTCAAGTGACCGACACGCTTCAGAGATTTAAACAACAGCTAGAAACGGCGCTCCCAGGACTCTGGGGCGGAGTCAAACACAACATCCCTAAGCTTCACCGGGTGTGTCCATCCCGCTTTAGGGTTTCTCCTTCAGAATGTCACTGGTGACATCTGCAGGAGTTTGTCCCATTCCTGGGAAGAGCAGAGGAACGTTCAGGAGCTTCTCCTCAGACAATCGGAGCTTCATGGAATGCTCTGAATCCGGGCTTTTCTGCTGGGCTCATGGGCCCCTCAGCCTGTGATGAAGCGTCAGAGCTCATAATTGCTTCTCATTACTTCAGCATTTATCTGCTGCCCGCCTCTTTAACGGGATAAAAATCAATCAATGACCGCTCGCCTTTGCGACACCACAGCAATTTAGGAGAAAATGGCGGCGGTTGAGGAGTGGATTAAGGCTGGCGCCCGCCGCAGCAGCAATGACACCACACAATCCTAATGGGCTTCTTCACGCCCCGCTCACCTAATCACCCGTATCAAACGCTCTCACTGAAGAGCCCCAGCCTCTTATTTATTTGATTTCTCTCACATTAAATTATCCAGGATTTAAAAAAGGATTAAATTTCTTACACTTGTAAGAAGCCTTAGCCTCTTAATTAAAGCAGAAAATAATCCAGCAATTATTTTGTCAGAGGCTGAAGTGGATTTTTCCTTTTTGTAGTTTGCAGTCAATTAGACTTTTGTTCTGTGACGTCTAATTTGTGCTCAGAAAGTTTGGTAATTGTTGCGTTGGGCTGCGGCTGCCGGAGCATTGTCATGCAGACGGCTGTTCTTTGGTGACACAGCCCATCATTCACATTGTCCCAACAAACAATGGATGTGCGTCTGTGGCGCGCCTCACAAATCCCATTTCCTGATAAACCAGCGGCGTGGTTTCGTGATGAGACTCTGACAAGCTGGAGGAGGAACAATGGCAGCAGGAGCTTCACCTGAGCTCGCTCTCCTTTCTGTTTTCTGACAACGGCAGATGCTTTGTCCTCACATCTTAAACACAGACGATCTTTCAAAGACGTTTTCAAGGAGAGTAAAGTTTCCAAGTCTTCACTTTTGATGCTTTTGTTGCCCTGATCCACAGGCCGGAGCCTCAGCAGCTTTTGTCTACAGGATACGTTTGCTGACAAGAAGGTGAAAGTCTGATCTCTTTAAGCCACTTCAAGCTAAAACTTTTGTTTTTACCAAGAGAAGACGACACATGTTCAAATCAGAGACTGCGAGCTCCTGTCAGAAGTGATGCTGCTGCTGCTTTTCACTGTTGTTTTGGAGAAGTTGGACTTTGATTGTTCCAGGAGAAAGGATAGAAACGAATGAAGTAACTGATTTCAGGTCTGTGACGCGAACATGGACCTGGGAGGCGGAGTCTCCCAGGACCAAAGATGAACTTGAGCTGGTAAGATAGTGGGGTATTTAGAAGGTCAGGCTCCTCAAAAGTCAGCTGTAAAAGTCTTTGAACGTCTCATCATCTACAGAGCAAAAAGTTTTAAAGAAGGTTTCAGTGAAATCAGAAAAATCTCTGAGTGTCAGCAATGAGGTGTGGCCTCTTCATGACGATTCACACCAAAACGCAGAAACTGGAACCCCAATGTTCGGACATCCTCAGACTGTTTGAAAAAGAGCAGGAGATGCCCGGTAACCATGGTAACCATGCCCCTGCTCGACTGTCCTGAAACCTGCAGCACATTTGACATGAACAGAATCAGCATACAGAGAGACTTTGTGTGTGAAAATAATCCAAATCTGCAGCAGCAGAAACTCAAAGCAGGAACTGGAAGGAACGTACCTGTCTGCAGGTGAGAGAACAGCTCCATGCTGGGATGTAAACACCTGCAGGGGCACCCCAGACTGAAATCTGTTTCCACGTGTCCTGACATTGTTGATCCAGGCTGTGTTCTTTCTGGCCCCCTGAGACTGGCTGTGCTGTTAGCAGAGGAGTTGATGTTTGTCTTGGATACAAATCAAACAGGAAGACCTCCAGCTCTGCTTTGACTGACAGCGTAAAGGAAGAAATAAGCAAAGCATACAGGGAGAGGAGGAATTCCCGCAGTGCTTCACACTCTGAAGGCTCCTCTCGCCGCGTTCCGTGGTGTAGTCCAACAAATCACAGCCGCTCACAGCTGCAGGAAACAAAGGCAGCCATGTTTGTCGGATCTGAAGCCGGGAACGGATGCGGTCCATCCATGGTCACACCTGTCGCGCAGCCGCTGAAGCATCACTCTCTGACGCCCGCCCTGGATGGATGATGCGTTCAAGTTTCCTTTTGTTAGTCACAGTTCCCTTTATTTCACAGAGAGGGAGGAGTCTGACAGGAGACGATGCCTCCTGAGCTTCACAGTTTTTATTCAAAGTTTCTGCTCCTCCTGGGAAGAGTCAGAATGTGAAGCTCAGATGACCTTGGGTCAAAGTTCTGATTCAAACACAAAATGGTTCAAATCTGCATGAAAACCAGTTTTTTCTCCAAGATGATTGAGATAAACCAAAAACCTTCAAGAACTTCAGGCATGGTGGTGGAAGGATGATGATGCGAGCTTCTCTGCAGCCACAGTTACAAGTTGCCATTCAAACACTGACCTCCTCGTCCAGTGTGATGACGTCACAGGTGAAGCTGGATCTTCCCTTGGATCAGGAGCGAAGCCGCTGGTTTACAGATGAATTTTCTGCTCCAGACATCTTCATCTGGGCGGGAACCCAGAAGGATGGAGGGTAAAAACATGGCAGTGAGGACAGGACAAAAACTGCAAACTGATCTTCTGAAAGGCTTCTGCCTGAGGGAACATTAAAGATGGAAAAACCTTTGAAAGTTTGTTTTCAGACAAACATGAGGAAGAAAGATGGTCTCCGCGTGACCAGGAGACAAATCCTACTTTCTATCTTCAGCCCCGGTTCTGGTCATGTGTGGAGCAGCTGCTATTTTTAGACTGTGCTGTGGGTTCGGCGCTCACCTGGAGCCTCTCCTGTGAGCAGGACTCCAGGTGAGCTCTTTCATTGTTTCTGCCCCAGCTGGCAGCAGAGGGAAAGGTCAGGAGTCGGGCGATTGACAGCTGATATTTGCAGCGCAGTCAGAGTCCACGTTGTTACTGAGAGTTGCCGTTGCGCCAACTTCTGTCCAGACCGTTTCCCGCCTGACAGACGGTGTTGAGGGCACAGAACAGCCTGGCTGTGAACATGAAGCACTTTTAGTCAGAGGGAAAGGTGTGTCCCTCATGAACGTGTTCTTGATGGTACGTTTGGGATTTTTCTACCGCTTTGGGGAATTTTTCTTCTTTCTGTCCTTGTCCTGCTCAGAGCTCAGCTCAGACAGCAGCGCCACCCAAAGAGCAGCTGCTGGAACTGCAGGAAGCGCCTCGACCTTCAGGAGCAGACATGACAGCTTTGGTCTTCATGCTTTTCCATGTGGGACCAAACCAAAGTCACAAACAAACACACACCTCTCTGCAGGTGCAGGGGGCGGGGGGGTCAGCATGTGGTCAGGACAAATGTTGAGAAGTTTCAACAGTTCTGAACAATCGTTTGTTGAATTTGCCAAAAACTCTCGGTATTTCAGGTTAAAGTTCAGTTTCTCCATTTCTTTCTTCTTCCTCTGCAGCATGAAAGAAGGAACATGAAAATTTATTATTTCAGCCATTTTGTTCGTTTGGATGAATCCCACTGCAGCATCTTCAGTGTTCAGCTGCTCCACCTCCAGAGGACAGGTGCCACCAGAAGAAACCAGAACATGGTCTTTAATGTTCGGTTCTCTCTGAGCAGTGGTGACATCACTGATGATGACGGTGGGTCAGAGGGCGCAGTGATGCTCCGATCCCTGAGTGAAGGACTCAGATCCTTTCTTCATGAGAGTCTAAATGTCATCATCGTTTAAAAGCAGCTTTTCTGTGTCAGAAATCACTGATTGGGTTTGCTGAGACCGGCTCTGATCCAAAACCCGCCTGCTGTGTGGGGCTTTAGCAGAAGCTGTTTGTGGTGAAAACGGTGTCGGGCTTATGCTGAGGTGGTGCTACAGACTCCTGTTATCGTCCAAACAACAGGATAATGACAGCGCGCCTCTTCATTTGCAGTGACCCCGCCTCTTTCCCGCCGCTCGCCCTCACAAACATTCGCTCCAAGCTCTGACAGCCATTCCAGCCCTTTAAAAGCCTCTTCCCTGCTCCTGCCCAGCGCCTCTGACATTTGGATTGAGATTACTTCTATTATGGTGGCCAACTTGATGCATTCTGGGTAAATATTGCAGGTTAAGGTCTCTGAGAGAGCAGTTTGTTTTACAAAGTGAAGCCCGAGGCTGCTGCCGCCGCTGCTGCCACCGCCGCCGCTGCTGCTGCTGCGTTCACAGACGCGTTTGCCTTCAGAGAAGCTTTTTTAAGCAGGTAAAACCTGCAGCTGTCAGTCTGATGAAGATGTTCACCTGGAAGGCCACACCCAGGCTCACTCCTAACTGGTGAGAGTGGTTGCCACAGAAGGGTTCGGTCCCCTGCTGACTCACGCCGTCTGGCTCCAACATGGCGGCGTCCGTATTGGTGACTGAAGTCACTTCAATTGGTTCTGAACCATTTTCTCTGGGGGAGGGGGGTGTCACACTCAGGTAAAATCAATGATGGGAACTTGTCAATCAAAAGGCCACACCCCCATAACAGAGTCATGTGATGTTTTGGTGGTTTGTGGGGTCACAAAGGTTAGACTTCGCCCAAAAGTTTTATGTTGAATCTAATCCCATGCTTGGTTCCGTACCGAGGTTTGTGGGTTTGACGGTTTTCAGATGCAGTGACGCCTGCAGCTGGAGGCCGCAGCGCTGCAGCTGATGCAAGCTCATACGTACTTCCTCTAAACACAGTTCTGTGACTGTCCAGCCATCAGAGGGTTTGATGCCTTCATGTCGGCAGCATGGAGACCCTCTCTGGTCACCGTGTTCTTCTTCAGTGGTCCGGTCCATGCAGCTGTTCAGACTTGCCACCACAGCTGCGCCCTCTTTGTTTGGGAGCTTGGAACTCTTTGCTGCTGGGATGCTGCCCAAGAGCACTTCAGAGGGAGGTTGAAGGGTCTGTGCCCCCTCCCTCATCACAATAATAAGAGCTGCTGCTGTTTCCTAACAAACTGCTCCAACAAAGAGCGCAGCCCTTTGATGACTCGCTGTCTACAAAAGGACCAAATTGCTCTCCTTTCATGTGTCCACCTCTCCGTCTCTCCAACTTTCCACGTTTTCCCTAGAAGAAATAATGGGCACGGCTCCCCATCCCAGGAGGACCAGCTCATTTACATCTGCCCATAAACACAGGCGGAGAAAGGCTGGATCCTCTGCATCCCTGAAAAGATTTTCGTCTCGCTTTGTTCCCCAGAGGCTCCTCTTCTGACCTCGCCGCCGGAGGCCGGCCACCAACACTCTGCTAGGAAAAGAACAACATTTCTGCTCAAACTTCTCAGCTCCCTGCAGAGACGTGGGATGAGTCCCACTGTGGACGGTCTCTCCTTTGGATGTCTTCTTCTTCACAGAGAAAGTGAAGACACAAGTCTCACCAGCAAGGGTCAAAGGTCAGCTGTTGTTGTTTTAGTCAATAAAATTACATTATTAAACAAATTAACCAAAATTAGATGAACAAGAAGCATCTTTCTCTTCAGTTTTCTCATATTATGTTTATTTGCTGTATTAAAGGTCAGGCTGCGCTGTGGTGCAGTGGTTAGCACCTTCCCCTCACAGCGAGCCCCAAGACCCAGAAAGGCAGACAGCAGATGCTCATCCCTCTGTCTGCCCATCCATTCATGCATACATCCAACCACCCACCAATTCATCTATGCGAACACCCAACCTTCCATCCCTCCATCCGTAGAAGCAGCAAAGTGAGTAAAAACAAACAAAGGTTTTTCCAAAAGGTGACAGGTTTGTGATCAGATGCAGATGTGTGTTGGAGCCTCATGAACTTTCATCTCTGATGAACCTGACAGATGGATGATGAACGTTTCTGCTCTTAAATGAGAAGTCTCAGCATTTTTGCTTTTCCTGCTATGAGAACAAAGAAGCGGTCCGACCAAGCGCCTCTCGTTCAAACACCACAGAGGAAGAGCCACGTCCACGACACGCACACGCCAAAGACATTCAATCTTTCTTACAACAAGCCTGTGACAGTGATGAAGGCGTTTTGGTTTGAGACCAACTTTAACTGGAGTTCTAAAACAGAACAAATGCAGCTGCTGCTGAAGAGACGAACAGTTACAGATTTCAGGGGTCCATCTGTCAGCCCGAGTCACCGAGCAGCTGCTCTGCGCTGCCAGAAAACCTCCTGTAAAAACATGCTCAGATAACAAAATATTCATTAGGTCTTTTTTCAATCAAATAAATTCTGTTTCATGTTGAAATCCATAAATGTTTCTGTGCAGGAAAACTCGACATGTTGTTTCTGACTTCAGGCTGCAGCTGCGCTTCTTTAGCCAAGAGAACGTTGACTGGTTCCTGCAGACAGGTCTGGTAAAGGTCCAACACCAGAATATTTACTTTTAGCAGGAGCAGAGCGGCGCTGTGATGGGGGGGGTTGAACTCAGCAGAATCCAGTTGGGGATCTGTAACAAAGAAATGAAATAAAGAGCAGATTTGTGAATAATTCGGGTTTTATTTTAAATCTGCAGGATCAGAACTCAGTAAGGTTTTAACAGGGTTTCTGTGGAAAAAGTCATGGTTTTTAGTCTGTGCTCGGTTTGATTTCAGTCGTTGGTCATCCATGATCAGGTCAGATCTTATGGAAGTTCTCTTGTTTTTTGTGGTTCTGGTTCTGTCCTGGTTTTGCCATTTGGTTCTTTGGTTTTCAAGTCCCACTTCTGTTATTCTGTCTTGGGGCTCTCCAACACCAACAAAATTCTGTGATTTAAGGGTGAGCAGGATCACCTGGACAGTACACACTCTCCTGGAGGACGATGCTTCTCTGAGCTTCTTTCTTGTCTGCTTAAATGACAGAAAAAGAATCCACTGACTCTCCAGAACTCCCTGGCCGGCTCTGCACAGGTACAGGACCCAATCCCCCTGCAGAAGGACATGAGGATGATGATGCTGGAGCTGGCTGCATCGAGTCCTCAGAACTGCTTTACAGAGACTGATGTTGAAGGGAAACCCTGCAGGAATGCTGCTGAGCGTACAGGACTCCTTTTTCCCAGAATCCATCATTTTGGCATTCCTCTACAGTCCCGCTGTTGTCCCTGCCTCCGCCTCAACAGTCGAGGATTTCTTACATCTTTGTCTGCGTGTAAACGCTGTTTCTTTTCTCTTCCAGAATGACTTTTTTTCTAACCTTTGACCACCTTTGCCTGAAGCAATCATCAGCTGCGGAAGCTTGGCGCGCCGCTCAGCATCTCTGCTGCGACCCCCCCAAAAGAAAAACCCCAGAAAGAATGGCGGAACAAGAACGATGCTGATTTATGAGAGTGTGACGGTTATTCCTCACAGAGACGAACACGGCGTCTGCCGCTGGATCCGGGACTGAACTTTGATTTTGCCATTTGCAGGCGCTGGGGGGGTGGGGTCAATACACAGGAAGTGGCAGCTTTTATCCGCGGGGTGTTTTCATCTGCGCTCCCTCTGCTTGCTTAGATATTAGACGCTGTAATTCAGCCGCAGGAATAATTGACCTGTCAACGGGTTCACACCAGCAGTCCCATCACTCTGCAGCCGCAGTCCTGTTTCTGCAGATTGATACATCCTGCCCCCCCTCGGTAATAGTGTACCAGCCTTTCCTCTCACAAACAAAGAACTACTGCCCGCCCAAACAAAAAACGACATCAAACCTTCATTGTGGTTTCACGTTGAGTTGGTAGCACAGAGACCACGCCCCCTCCAGCAGGTTCACCACAGAGAGGAGAAAAAAGCATCCATGAACTAAAAGAAATGCTTTTATGAACAGTTCTGAGACAGTGAACTTTTAAAAGATGAAACAATACATTCAAGCTTAAAGTTTGCTCTACTCATTTATCTAAAGAAAACCAACAGCGTTTGAGGACGACATGACAACGCAAGAACCTGATATTAATGCAGAAACTGCAGGAAGTGGTTCCTAACAGGCCTCAGATCTGCAGCAGAACCTTGGGTCAGAACCAAACAACATACTTTCATAAACAGCTTTTTTCCATCTGCTGCTACAAAACAAAGACAGTGAAGTTAGAACCCACTTTTAGGGGAGGAGCTTATTTTGAAAGGTTTGCCATAACTGGAAACACGCATGTTTATTACATCATAGACGGAACCTTTAGAGCATACGTGTGTAGAATCACCTCAGACTGTCTCTGTAAACCAACTTAAGATTCGTTTCAGAAGAAAAAGGATGAAAATCAAAGTTATTTAAGATTTCTTTACGACAAAAGAGATGGAATTCTGTTTCTTTTCATCTTTGGTTTGATTGAATTCTTCAAAGAAGCGTGATTTTATTTCTCATTTGAAACATTTTCATGTTTCAGGAACCAGACGCTGACCCAGTAATCCCACCCTGGCACATTGAAGAACAATGAGCTCCACGCCTGAATGCAGCTCGCCATGACGCCTTCACTGCAGATCCGTTCATCTCAGGACCCGTGGAGGAAGGAACCCCGGAGACCTCTCGTCCTTGTTCCGAACCTGACTGTGTGGGACCCAGAACTGGTCAGGTGGTCTCACAAATCTGTGGGGATGGGGGGGGGTCCATACACACACGTATGGAGATAAACAGAAGGTACTGCCCCTCCCACATGGCTGCTGACAACTGTCACCGGCTGTTTGGTCCAATGAACACGTTCAGGAGCTTTTGTTTCCACCTTAAGTTCATGTGGGTGACGGTTGCGGAGTGTCAGTCTGTTGGACCGAAGAAGACGCCTGGATGAGCAGTGAAACATTTCAGAAGATGTAAGTCCAAACGTCATAACTCAACCTCAAGACGACGTTACCTGTGCAGCCATCACTCCCTGTTGTCATGCTCTCATTACTAAACTAAGACAACAGGACAACGCGCCGTTTGTGAAGTTAGTGTTTGTCTTGGACCAAACAGAAACACAGAAGTTGGATTAGATCTGAGTGAAAAGTGAAGTGTAAAACATGTGATGCTGGATGGTTCTGGTTCAAAGGTCAACTGCAGTTCATCTGTGAAGTTAAGACTTTTTACAAATGAACCCGATTTGTTAGGTTTGGTTCTGTCTGTTTGGTTCTGGTTGGTCTGGTTCTGGTTCTGTGCTGGTTTGGTTCTGGTTTGGTTCTGTGTTGGTTTGGTTCTGGTTCTGTCTGGTTTGGTTCTGGTTCTGTTTGGGTTCTGGTTGGTTTGGTTCTGGTTCTGTGCTGGTTTGGTTCTGGTTATGTGCTGTTTGTGTCTGGTTTGGTTCTGGTTTGTTGGTTTGGTTCTGTCTGGTTTGGTTCTGGTTCTGTTTGGTTTGGTTCTGGTTCTGTCTGGTTTGGTTCAGGTTTGGTTCTGGTTCTGTGCTGGTTTGGTTCTGGTTCTGTCTGGTTTTGTTCTGGTTTGGTTCTGGTTTGGTTCTGGTTCTGTCTGGTTTGGTTCTGGTTTTGTGCTGGTTGGGTTTGTTTGGTTTGGTTCTGTTTGGTTTGGTTCTGGTTCTGTCTGGTTTGGTTCTGGTTCTGTCTGGTTTGGTTCTGGTTCGGTTCTGGTTCTGTCTGGTTTGGTTCTGTCTGGTTTGGTTCTGGTTGGTTTGGTTCTGGTTCTGGTTCTGTTTGGTTTGGTTCTTGTTCT
>JANSVH010014448.1:0-11820 GCA_030512385.1 Oryzias dopingdopingensis | reverse complement strand
ATGAAAAACACTTCTAATGAAAGATAATTTCATTTCATTTGGATGATGATTCAGCCCTGTGCTGGTGCTGATTTTCTGGATATGATCACTAATGGGATGTGTTCATCCAGCTGAGGACACCAGTTCATAGTCCAATATAAATACTAATTATGATGTAATCAAGCATTATAAGAAATGACATTCACTTTGGTTAATGTAGGATGCACAATGATTCTAAGAGAGCAATGTCAAAGTGTCAGCTACTAAGCATGACTCTCATAATGCAGTAATACAAGTTTAGTTCATCTAATGGGAGGACTTGCATGCTGTTAATTTGGAGAAAGGTAAAAGACAGTCTGTCTGGCAGAAAGAAAAAAACTTATTTTTTTCTTGTGTGTAAAATATCCAGGGTTACATAGTTTTGGTAAAATAAAACTATCCCCCATAATCAACGTAATGAATAAAGGGAAGACTGATCTTCTACAAGTCTTGTGTAGATCTGTAGAGACAGCTTTGTGTAAGATGTCCCTCAAGTCTCATTTCCAAACAAACCAGTATTTCCAACTGAAATCATGAGCAGTACATCGCTACGCTTTTTTGAGGAATTTTAAAAACAGGTTTTATTATTTTTCTCAAAACTTCATTGGAATCTTTCAACTTGCTTTCCGTCTAAGAGTTGATGTTACATCTGTTTTATACTTCATTTTTTTAGTTTGATCTGTCCTCCACATTTGTTGGTTTTCACTGCCTATCATTCAGGAGTCAACATAAAATAGATGAACAAGCAAAACGCAAGAATGAAATTCCTCTGCAAAGATGGGGAAAATGGAAAAGAAGTGATGGGAAGTACCTTTGGAACTTTTGCTGCAGACCATTTTTAAAGCTTACGTGTTAATGTGGCTCATTAAAATCAACATAGGATTAAAGAAATAAAACAACTTTTGCAGAGTTCGGTTGCAAGATGGGAAACTTTTCTATGCTGGATGTTGATAATGTGGAAAATACTTTTAGATTGTTTTGACACTGTTAATCTTTCAATGGCTGCACTGCATAATTAATCTCAAGAGAATGAAAAGACCATTGTTTCAAGAAAAATGTCTTATTTTCTGTCTTGCAAGAAAAATAATCTTATTTTTAAAAAAGTTTTTCAATAGAAAAATTATATTTGTTCAAACAAATATGCTTTAGTGACTAGAACTGTTTTCTTCAAATAAGATTCTTGGTAAAAAAAAAATCTTGTCCATTGGCAGTTCTGTTTTTTTTTTTTTTTCTTGCCTATTTAAAGATTTTTATTAATTTATTTTAAGAATTCATGACTTATTTCTTCACATCCTTTTTCAGTGTGTGTGGACACATTGCAGTTCTGAAATCTAATAAATGTAACTTAACTAGATTTGTCCCTCATGAGGTTACATAGGTCAGAAAAGAAAGAAAAATCTGTTTTACTATATATTTGGTTCAATTAATTACTATTTTGGTATTTTATTTACGAAGCTGTGAGACAAACCTGTTTTCAAAAATAGATGAGAAAATACCTAATTTGTCAAAATGATTCTGGGTGACCTGATAATAAGGTTGATAACAGTGTGCAGTACAACAAACATTTTATTACTGCTGTAAGCAGCATGCAGCAGACAAAGAGTCTGTCCTGTCAGTTATTTATGTCTCTATGTCCTTGTCCTTTCTTTATGACTCCTTTGTGTTTGAAGTTTTACAACCATCTATTCATGCAGTAGAACCAGAAAGTCTTGCAGTGCGGGTTCATTTTTTTTGGACTTACCTTATAAATTGTCAGCTGAATAGTTACTTGCTGTTTAGTTCATTGCATTTTTTACAAGAGTTTGACACAGTAGACAGCAGCAAAGGCGTATAAATAGATGGTAGTTTAATTTTAACACCTGTTTTTACAATACGCCTGTTATTTTTGGATAATCTATAAAACACAGTGATTTTTATAAATGTAAGGTGCTAAATCAATAAAAGTTACTTACAAATGAAGCAGAATCTTTCATTTTTTGTGCTTTTATTTTTAGCTTTAATCAATTTTATGGCACATGCCACTGGCACTGATTGCATGCTGGGACATTGATATGCCTGTCAAAAACTGATTCCATGAAAATGAGGGGGGAAGTAATGCTCAGAGGTAAGTCACGGCTGAAAATGTAGCAGGCCGTATAACCCCCAAGACCTGGATGCAAACGAAAACATTATATTTTAAAGTTAACTCCAAAACAGTTTAAATAATCCTTAGTGACTGCAATCCAACACATATTTCTGTTTTTATGTTCTTGGAGCTCAGGAAAACACATTTTAAACCAAAAAGCTTTTTTTTTCTCCGCCCAGTTGTGCGTTTTCAAGACTTGAAACTATAAAACTTTCCCCGCTCAGACGGACCCAGAGCTGTTTGTTATATTTAAATTTATAGTTGTGTTTTGAACTTCAGTTTTCTTTATTTATCTGGATGGGCTTTGTGCTAAGTTTACTCCCACGTGTTAGGAGCAGAACACCGCACATAAATGCTGCCTGCAATTTTTACTGCTTTCCTTGCTATTCTATGATAAGAAATGATAAAGTCTGTGACTTTTTGATTGTTTCTCGGTCTCATATCAAAATCATGTGATGTGGAAGCAAATTCGAGGTTGTGCAACACAATTGAGTAGAATTTACATGCAATGGCAGACAAGCTGAATAACAAAGAAAACGAATCAGTCTCACATACAGTTTATAAAACAGCTTGGCAGCCTACAGTTTTCTTCAAGCCTCTGCTGAGAAACTGTCCACATCGCTTACTGAGTCCTGGCTCACCACTAAATGGTTTTTCATTTAAGGCTGCAGGATCCTCTGTTGTCACCTCCTGGATTTGTTATGGAGAGCCAGAAGGGTTCAGGGGTGAGACTGGGAAAAACAAACCATCACATCACGCCACCCAGTATAATCTGTGCAAAGGATGACTCGCTGTGACAGCATGTCTGTCAGCTGGAACCCAGGCAAAATATTTTGACAACTTTAATTGCACTCTCTGGACGGAGGTTGTTATTTGAGGATTCTCTGGACCAACAATCACCTCTGATGTTGACATGGAGCATCTGGCTAATGTCCACTGTTTGCTCCATTTCCTGCAGCGATCTCAAATATCACCGCATGCCAGATCACATCAGGCTTAATACAACATCTCTTGCAGAGCAGCAGCCTCCTTTGGGCATCATTTCCATCATCTTCTAGCAAACCAGAGACATATTGTTATATTTGTGGTCATGACACTGTGGGGGTCAGACAGTGATGCAGCCTGTGATGTCTCTAATATGATTTGGTGGCTGCTCAGAATCCGCATGACCCAGATGATTTCAGGAGCTCAGTCCTGCTGACAGGTGCTCTTAAAACCAATCATTTTGTTCTCTTGCCATAAATGACATAATGTACCACTGGGAGACATGTCCAAGATACAAGGACCTGTTTTTCTTATTTGTTTTTGCACGGCAGTGCTGTCATATGACTGCAAGCAATAACAAACAGTAATATCATGTGTTTTGCACATTAATAATAATCAGAGGTCATTCAAGGGTCACAAAAAATGAGAGGCCTATTTGGTTTCTTTGTTTTTTTCTTTTTTTTTTGTTGAAAACTCATCATTTATTTTTGGTAAAATTGTTGGTCTGGCGCTCAACTGTTAATCAAAATTCCTCACATTGTAGATATTCTGCTATGGGATGTTGACATATAGGATGTTGCTCCCATTTTTCCTTTGTGGCTCTGCTGCATCTTCCATTCGATTACCTTAAGTGCAGGCCCTACCCGTACAGATGTAGAAATCTATCATGAAATTCAATTAAGACAACAGTTTATGAGGAATTGGGACATTAGGCCAATTGTTAAGAAAGTCATAAGCAAACCAAATGGGTGTGCCTGATACAAACGCATTTGTGTTTTGGTTTAATTTTTCAAGAGTTAACGCCCACAGCTTCTGTCCTCCAGAATGTCTCAATATTTTTTCCTTTTTCCTCTTTGCTTCTAAATGACAATCATAACTCGAAAAACATGTTTTTAAAGGAAAGTAATTACTCATTAAAGAGTAACTGATCTCCTCCACCAAACATCCCTTCTCAAGGTTTGCGTGGAATCATTAGACTTATAGCATGCTTTTACAATCTTCTGCCTAAAGGTGGCGCCATTTACCTAAGAATGAAAGACTGAAGCGCACAGCGAGGAAAGAACAGAAATAGTGATGATTTTTTTCACCTATTATTTACTCTTTTACCCAAGTTAGTAAGGGATTTCATTAAAGAAGCACAATAAAAATAAGTAGGTCACCCAAAGACCTGATTTTGATGTTGGCAGAAAGGGTTTCCTTCATTCTTTAAATGAAATCAGGCTCAAATCCTCAAGTAAAGGTACATTTTGTGTCCAGGAATGTCTTTTAAGGCTAGAAATCCTCACTAAAACTTAACCAGTACCTTATTTTTACTCTGCACATGTTGTTTTCATAAAAATGATCTTATGGAGTACAATTGGCTGTTAAAGCATTTTTTTTTTTTCCTGGATGGACATCTCTCAAGATTTCCGCTCAAATTTGACAATAAATTGTTTTGTTTTGCTTCATACCTTTATTTTTAGTGATCTCTAATCCTGATAAATATTTCACTTCAATCCATCCAGACAAGTCCAGATGTGAATTAAGAGTTACCAATGCCTCACAAAAAAGTAAAAAATAAAACCATTACCTCACCAAAAATGTCCTGACTCAACCTCAGCTCACGCAGTCAGTAAGCGTGAGCACAACTCCTGTTCTCAGCTGAGTGCAGTCAGCCAGAAGGAGTTGTTTCAGCTCGTACCTTGACATGGTGGCTCAGTAACTCACCACTGTGGTGCCCATGTATAATTTACACTGTGAAAATTCTGTTTCATTAAATATTCAATTAAATCACCAGTCATGTGGACTCAGGTCTCTTTCGCAGTGACATTTTCTTTTACACAGTGCTCACAAGTTAGAGAACAGACATATTAAAATGAGGTATTATTACTCAGATACAATGAGTGCTCACAAAAACCTCCTTAAAATGGTTTTGTCTTATTCGAAATAATAAGTCCAGAAAGCCTGTTTTGTTTTTTCAATCACAGAAAAAACCCTCTGTGCATTTAGTTTTATGCAGAATCGGATCTTTGTTATGTTCATCTGCTGGCCTTCTGTATTTTGGTTCTAAGACATCAGTAGTTAAGAAACTGCTGTCTCTCTGTCATCTCTTGCCAATCTAACTGTTCTCCTCTGACCTTTGGTATCATCAAATAATTCTCCGGATGTTTTCTCTCTCTCTGACTTCTCTGCTGAAAAATCCAGCTTTCTGAATGCTGCTTGTCCGATACCATCAACTGAACTCTTAAAGCACCTTTATTCCTACTTCTGCTGCTTGGTTTGAGCTTCAGGAGCCCATCTTGAATTTGCCTGCATGCCAAAATGTGGATGATAAGATATCTTTGTGAACATTCAGTGCAGATGTAACTAAGGCTAACTGCCCTTAGGGGTGAATATGGGCAGTCTCCGGGTGAAAAATAGGCAAACCTGTGTGGGGCACGTAGGTTACCTACACAAATTAGCTGTAGTAGACTGCTAAGTGAGCCTTTTTTTCTTACGGGCATGTTACGGGTAACAGATCATAGCGAACACATAATGCTAGAAGGTGAGACACAGGCAACAGCATTTTTTTTATTTTTTCAAACCCCTAAACCCCCTGCACTGTGCAAGGTGCCAGTTGGTACTGTTCAAGCAATGAATGCACTCCTTGCGCACCTGTTGCATGCTCTTTGAGTGCAGTCTGACTGTTAGAATTAGGAAAATTAAACAATCAGAGCGTAGTAGTATCCTGTGGGCATCTTACGAGCACTTACATATCACCTGCACACCCCATGGTGCAGTCAGTAAGGAGTCAGTAGCTTCCATAAGACACTCCTCTCTACGCCCCTCCACAGGTCTGAACAACCCAAAAACCCACACGGGTCAGCCCTCGTACAGTGACTACAGCTTATTTCATTACAGTAATGATACTGATAATGTTAAGCTTATAATGTCAGCTTTGAATTGTTGATAATGCCAACAACACTAATATTCTCCTTCGGTTTGTTCGAAGACCTTATTCTGTTCTTGTACGGATCTTGTGAGATGGGAAGTAAGCCTGTGATTTCTACAATGGTCAGAATTTTTCTGACCAACACTTGGAACAAAAATCATCAAACTACATTTTCATCTAGAGCCTCATCATAATTAAGCTGTCATTTACTTTTGCTTCGCTAACTATACACTCTAGTTTTTCAAACCAGCCTAGCAGTTGTCAAATATTAGCCCCTGTGCCAGGAGGAGGAAAGTGGTAACTCGTAATGTTCACAGCTGTTCCACCTCGGTGAAACCACTGAAGAACAGCACAATGTTAAGCATATAAAAGGAGCACCCCACCCCCAAAAAAAAAATCACTCAAAAGAAAGAGAAAGAAATCACATCACTCCCTGTAGAGTCCATTCCCTCTGATGGAGGACAAAAATAAAGGTACTTCAAATTTTATGGGGAGACATTCCTCCAGAAGAGCAAGCCCGGGGATCTACTTGATTTTCCTCAAAGTGATTTTTAGACTCAGTTGTGCAACATGTTGACTTGTTTTATGAGGGACAGAGAATGTGAAACAGTGTAACCCTGCCTGTGAACATATATAGGACATGAACAGAGGCAGGAAGAGTGAGGTTGCACAAAGCAGGACTGACGACTTCCTTCCATTTTCCCTCTATATCTCCATCCAGCAGGCCAAGCTTCCTGCACAACTTTTCCATGGGGTGTCTTTGCTGGACACGATGCTCATTTGTTATGGCACATTGTAAAAGTAAGTCAAGAGCCACTTAATAGCGTAAATGAAAGAAAAACTCATTCATTTTTTTTGACAAATTACAGTGTTTAATTGACACGAACACTGATATTAAATAACTCAGTAATATATTAGATGTTCTGATGGAAAGATACCACAAGAAAGAGTTGGAAGGCTGATAAATATAAAAGGATACCCTACATTTTTGAAGATTTAAAGCTATTTTTAAAAAATGTCCATATTTTAAGTA
This sequence comes from Oryzias dopingdopingensis, assembly GCA_030512385.1. Classification (NCBI taxonomy): domain Eukaryota; kingdom Metazoa; phylum Chordata; class Actinopteri; order Beloniformes; family Adrianichthyidae; genus Oryzias; species Oryzias dopingdopingensis. Next base: position 4,749 of record JANSVH010014448.1, on the reverse strand, counting down.
GTAAAACATGTACTTAAGCATCAGTGCTATGCATTAAACCAGGATTCTGCTTTAACTAAATGCTGAAAACTGGGTTTCAATAATGTGATGCACGAGTGCACATGTGCACGGCAGCAGAGAGTGCACTCACTTATGTTAATCTTGAAGCCCATGAGTCCATCCATGAGTATTTGTTCATGATCCAGAAAGTGCGTTCACCCCTGCTTCCCTGGAGAAGAGCAGAGAATGTGAAGAGGCAGTGGAGGCAGCGTGTGTGGGGAGTGTGACTCAGCCTGGACGATGATGAGAAAAGACAGCTTTGCAGCAGCTGGGCAAACTGCGGCATCAGACTCGAGCTGGAATTAGATATTTGGAGGAGTAGAGAAGTCGTCTCTCCGTGGAGCTCCAGGCTAGTCCAGCTCCTTGTTTGAGGGAAGTCAGCCACTGTTTGCCGATTTGTTTTCTTTCTGTGTAAATGTGAAATGTTAGATGGTCCTCCTGAGAGAGGAGAGGAAATTGGATCCCTTTTTTTCTCAATTTGTCTAAGTGATGGCTGACCACAAGGTTACCATACAGACACAACACTGCACCGCAAAGCCCAGTGTGTAAAGAGCAGCAGAAGTTTAACAGCTGAACTTTCTGCCACTTAAAAGAAAAAGAAAAACATGATAACACATGTGAATTATTTTTGGAATAAACTACATTTTTTAATATATATTACTGGAATAATGTAATACTGATACATATAGATTAAAAACACAGCAGAATCAATGATAGCTAACAGTGTAAAATGTTTCTCTTTCATTTTTTAAACCTTAAAAAAAGGTTTTTTTAAAGGTTGAGTCATGGTTTTTAACAATGCCCGCTGGAAAACCAGAGTGTTGGCTACCAGGGGAGCAACACAATCAGCACTCTGTCATGGGTCCTGCCCACTGAAGGATTCCAAATGAAGATGTCATTCGCTGCACAAGAGCTGAATAAAAAATAACTGAAAGAAGAAAATGTTGGCCAAAAGCAGAGCAAACAGGCTTTTAGAAGCCAGTTAACACCTTAAACAGAGTTTAACCTCTGAGATTAGCCTCTGCCATCAACAAGCAATATTGAATAGATGCTTTTCCACTAATACTTAACTCACAAACTGTTAAAAAGTCATTTAGAACTTAAGGAGAGACAACAATTGTAGCCACATGGCTTCAGTTGCTGCAACAGGTTACTTTTATTTTAGTAAACTGTTGTGACCAGAGAAGATACACTTTTCTGAATGAACCACTGTCTCCTGCCCGTGAAAAGATAACAGGAACAAGCAGCAGCTGCACTCATTTTGGGAGACAAGAAAACAAAAGCAAGGATTATGGAACTTCTCCACATCAACAACCATAAGTCAGAGGAGAAACAAAGAGCCCTGTCTGGAGGACTGAAATCAGACTGGAGCTTTGAAGAGAACAAGGGGAGTGTGTGATGTGGTGTTTGTGGATGTGCTTGTTCTTTGGTGGTTTGAATTGAGGGGGTTGTTGATGTTCTTTTTATGTGGAAACACAATTACAAACAATATGAACTCAATTACAACAAATGAAAAACTTGCAGGATTTCATGCGAAGAAGTCTCCAGTTTGTGTGGTTGCAGGCTGCATTTTGAATGAATTTCTTAAGTTCATGACAAGATTGGAGCTTTGCTGACTTATTATTTATCTGCTCAGACTAATTTGGGTTGGATTTTTAGCTAGTGACGTGCAAGCACACTAAAAGCCCTACATACGCTAAATATTATATCTGCAACTTATTTGAAGAAAAATAAACTTAAATGAAAAAGTTTTACTCCAAGCTTTTCCATGGTCAAAGCAGAGTTTAAGATTCTATTGAAAAGTTTAAACTTTCCGACTTGATTTCTCCTTCTAATTTGGGTGAAGTTGAAACAGAATAATTTCTATTTTATAATTTTTCAATTAATTCTGTTGATACCATTGACTGTACATAGAGAACTGGAGTGAGAGAGTGTGATGTTACCCATAGAAAATGGCTTACTTCCAGCTAAAACTAAATGAAGTCAGTTCAGTCACCATTTTCTGTTGTGACTGCTATGTTTGAGCCAGACAACATCAGTTAGCAGTGATTGGTCAACATTTCTATGGCAATTCCTGTCGCCAATCTGGAGTGAGCTTGTTGGGCGGCCACACCCCTACCACTGTAATTTTTTTAGGTGTACTTGTAGATAACTTCTTCACATGATCAGAGGACTTGCAGGTCATCCAACAGTTTACTTCTGTATGACAAACCAGTCTCCAGAGGGACTGTCAGTTTGAAGCACTTCATGGTCCAAAACAGCATCAGACTCAACAGCCCACCTGACCATTGCATAGAGAAGAGTACACAGATGGATTCAGCCTTCCACTAATACACTTAAACAGAATATGCAAACAGATTCAACCCATATTTTCTCCCAGATGTGATGAAAATCTGCAGGCACTGATGGAAGAGGTGCAACAACACAAACACTCTTCTCCTTATCTCCTCTCATTCCTCTGCCTCCTTTGCGCTGGTGTTTTCCTTCTTGATTTTTCCCACTCTTGCTGACACAGCTGCAGAGCAATCAGGTTGGACTCCCACTCATCCGGTCTTCATCTGAATGTGGGTGAATTTTTGGTCAAACAAAAGAAGCCAAAACCTGGTATTTGCCACAGAGGTGTACAATCCAAAACACATTTCTGATGTGGGGTTTTCCAGTGTTAACACAAAAGGAGATTTCAAAGAAATGTTTTGCACTGATTCTCTGTTATTGCAGAACGTGTGCGGCCATTGTTCAGATGGAAGGTCGAATGTAATCGCAAAAAATGCAAGTGACATAACTCCAAAATGACCAAGTTTTCACAAAAATATCTTAATAACTACAGTCAGAATGACTCATACTACCATTCCTCCAGTTCACGAGTTTTTGGACTTCTCGAGGCAAAATCTGTGCTCATAAAGGTCACTGTGAAGCGTGCAGCAAATCTCTGCTGACCGTGTCGACAAGGGGGTGATTTATGTGTCGGATTGGTAAATAAGGGCTGATACTAAGATGTTTAGGACTCTCTGAGTCTGTTTATGTGTGTGAGCTCTGGATTGTGTCACAGTCTCTTTTGAGGGACAAACCTGAGAGGGGGTCTTTTCTTTCTGTTTATAGCTTCGCTGGTTGTTAATATCTTGTGTCTAGAAACACCACCAGCTGATAAAAGAAGCACTGGAGCGGTTAAGAATAACAAAAGGACAAGATTTTTAATTGTTGGTCTGCATTTTTGCCACATCTTATCTCCTTTTATCAATATCAGGAGAGTAATCTTGTTGGTGTATCAGCAAACATACAACTACCTATAACTATTTTAGGATTTCCTGTTGTTTCTGACGAGTATTTATGTAACTACACTGAAACTACACTTGGGTAAAAGTAAATATGGGGTAATACTCACTGATGTTCACACACTGAGTCATGTTTATATGCCCCCCCAAAAAACATATCGGTATTAATCCAGAAAACTATCTGACCTTCTGATGGTCTCCTGGAGTTTCTCGTAGTTCTGGATTCTAAACTGCGATCCATTCAAAAATGAATATGCTTTTGTGAGAAATTGTGAGGCTGGGTCTTAAGGGACTGAATTTCTTCATAAACTTAAGGTGTATTCAGATTGAACACATTTGGTTTCGCTTAAAGTATCCAGAGTTCATTTCCATCTACGATGCTGGAACAAATTTTCAGGTTTTTAGATTCGTTTCCAGTTGGACTGAGCTCTGGTTTGTTTCCAAAAGGGTCTGTGCTCGGAGCGGAGCAGCAAGACCAAAATGGCTGCCGTAGCCAGGCATTACGAGATGTAAACAAACTAGCGGCACAACAATGAGACACAGCAACTCATTAAAATTGGTCAGATGAATGAAGGCTTATAAAAACAACTTCATGTGATGCACATTTCTTCAACACACTGTTTTCCCAACAGCTTATATGTCATAAACACTTTATCAGCGTACCTTCTCAGCCGTCGCCTCCACAGTAACTGCCTTGTAGCATGCCTCCGTCGTACCAAAGCAGCAGTAGAAAGTGCTGTTCTTGACATTGATGCAGACGTTCAAAATTGGTCGGCGAAAAATAACATTTGAATAAATGAACTATTAAGATAACGATTGCAAAGGGCAGGAATTCCATTAGTCTTTGTTTCGTTGCTTTGCCCCACCTTCATTATTCCTGGTCAATGAGCGGCCAATGAAGAGGGTCACGTGGTTTTGTTTACAAGCTTTGGTTCGGGCTCTTCCCGCTCCTGTCTTTGGCCGTGACCTCGTCTTGGCTCTTCCAGCAACCCCAGCACTGGATGAAGCCCATCTGATACACTATTCAAACATGTTGTTGTTTATTTAATACTTAGCTGTTATCTTAACTTGTAGCTGTTTATCTAGACGTGTTTGTTTGTTAGACATATATTTGTTATTCAACCATGTAGTTATAGAATTAATTAAGCTCACTTTTCTTTAATAGTTCTAGCACATCACCTGTCCGTCCGGGGTCGAGGATCTCTCCTTCATGTGGGCAACCCTGAGGTTTCTTAGTTTTTTTTCCCCCAAAAAAGATAGGGTTTTTTTATGAGTTTTTCCTCACCGCGAAGGAGGGTGTAAGGGCAGAGATGTTTGCTCAGCTTAGTCTGTTTTATAACCAGCTATTGTTTACTTTTACATGTTTAATAACTATTTTTGCTTCTTGCAATATGTTCATAATCAGTCCAATGAGACGGCTATGGCTGTAATATTGGGC